>PVKA01016399.1:0-41618 GCA_004027165.1 Ctenomys sociabilis
ATACACTGATTATTTATCCCCCATCTTAATTATATGCTAAAAATTTGAAAATCAATAATCAACTATAAATTTTATTTTGTGTAGCTTTTTAAACTTTAACAACTCAATTAGCCTTAAATAAATGTCAAAGAAAAATAGAAGAGGAATCTGTTAACTTAAAACAATGTAAAAGAAAAAGTAATAAAAAGTGAGTAAGTTATTTGAAACTTCATTGAAAATATCTGTGAAAATGATAACATGTCTGGCAGAATTTCTGAGTTTAAACACTAATGGGATATTTGACAATAGTGAAGCAGTTTTTCTAGGTACGATAATGAGTGTAGTTATATTTAAGAAACCAAGAGTTTTTCTATTTCGTAGATATATTTTATAACATTTCTAGATAAATATTATAAAAGACAGGACTTACTTAAAATTGATACAGAGGGAACAACGGTGGCTGAAGGGTGAGGATACAGCAGTGCTGACTGAGGTTTTGTGGCTGGTGGGGCGGGGGATGGGGATGCTAATTTATTTCTTAATATGTTTAAGATTCTCTGATAAATAATTAAGACAAAAACAACTGAAGTGAATATTATAAACTGGAAAGTTGACGTAGTAGATGGTGACGTTTTAAGTTAATTATATTAGGTATGCGCTTCAGTTCCTCATTCATCTTACGTATTGCTGCTGTGCCTGCCCAGTCGCAGAACAATGGTGACTTGGTGATGGGCGTATTTGTTTTTATTTTAAGAGTAATTTATATTTAAAGAAGCCTTCAACACATTCTTACTTGTTATATAAAGCTCCTTATAAAGGACAACATAAGACCCGTCCTTTGTTCTGTAGAGCTCTGTATTACTTGCAAATCTTAGAATAAATCTTCTTGATATGTTTAACTAAGATTCACTAAAATAAAATGTTAGACCCTTTTCTTCTGACACACCTGTGTGCTCATAAGTCTGTCATTTGTTTGGGATCTTTTCCTGAGGACTTGGCTTCTTACATTCTGCATGACTATTTGTGTTATAATTGAAAAGTCTTTATAGCACCTGTTTCATGTGCTTTAATTTCTACATGGTTTTGCATACCTAACTGCCTGCAGAATTCTGACACCATGCATAGATATATGTCTAATTATGCTTTTGAATTTAATGCAATTAATATGATTCCATCCTCTGATCACAGGGTAGATATTCAAATTTTTAATTGGCCATTATTTTTTCAAGTGAGTTTATTACATTTTGAATTAAATTAGAAAGTACATGTGAACAAAATTCTTGTATTTTGTGTTTGAAAACTATTGTTACACATATTCCTAATAGTATACCAGCAATTCTATGTAGCTGGGTGTATTTCACACATGAATTATGTATAGATGTATGTGAACACACTCTTTTTAATGTAGGACAGAATGGGACTTACTAAGTCAGAGGCCAAGCCTACTGTTATTGTTGCTGTTTTTTAGAGCTCATGGTTTGATCTTTAGTAGATCTAAACCTGCATTTATAATTTTGATCCAGAAGACTTCTTTTGCTCCAGTGAAGAAACAGTCTTTCGGCTATTCAAACTTTCCAACTCAAGTGCAGGCAGTAGTGTGGTAGGTAGCACACACAAGTGAAGGTAGCTGGGCAGAGTGTGTGGTCCCGGAGATGCCTCTGGGAGATGCCTGTCCAAGGTCAACATTTTTCACCTTTAGTGAAATGTGCCTGTGTCCATAATGTGTCCTATATTTCAACAGAAGTTGTAACTCCTGATTTTCATGTTAAATATTCTAATTTTTAAAAATGTGGGCCAAATGAAATTTTCCTGATGAAGGAAGCACCAATCTAGACCAAATAGCTTCTGATGGCTTGCTGCCCTGGATTTTCTACAACTTGCTTACATGTTCAATGTGCTTATTTCCTCCATTCAGGGTAGGAATATTGGTCTGCTAATTGTCTCACAGGAGCTTGGATGCTGACTGCACATGTCCAAGGGAAACACGAGGCCGCTTTTTGACTCAGCTCAGTACAGTGGATTGAAGACAGTTGGAGGATGGGGAGACAGACTCTGTCCTCCCTAGGAGGCTGGCGGGTACAGTAGAAGACCTTGTGTATAGAAAATTTCATGTTAATATGCTATCTTTAACTTAACAGCTATATATCCACTCTCAACAGAATTACAGATGTTCAGTCACATAAGTTTAAAAATCACAAAGATTCATGTAAGGTAGACTATTACAATAGTAGCTGTGATATTAAATATTGAAACAACAAAAACTGTAGCAACAGTAAATTATATACATTACGATGTAATCACTCTTGTGTAAGGTAATAATTCATGTAAGTAGAGGAATAGAAAGAAATACTTTAATGAAAGACAAGAGTTGTGAGCTGGTGACATATGTTAAACCATCCTAAAGAAGCCCTAGTTCCACTTCTTAGAATGGAGAATTAGTTGAAAGCTGTCAGTTGTAGGTGATGTGATGAAATGCATGCAAAAGAAGGGAGAGAAAATAATCACAATGCATGTGTGTAGCGGAGCTCATGCTAGAAGATGAAAGTGGTCTTAAACAGGACTGAGCTTTGCAACAATCTAAGGATACATAACGGAAGAGGGGAGTTTATTGATTTGAGTGACTTCAAAGCTGCGGACATGTCTGTGGCTGTAACGTTAGATGACATCACACAAGTCAGATCTGGCTTTTTAGTCGTTGCATATTTACTGCCCAGTGCCTCCCCCCATAGGGCCCTGAACTATCATGTGGCTTGTACTTCTGCATACACAGGCTGTTCTTGTCTCTTTAATCCAGTTGCTCACTGTCTATCTGCCGGGGAAAACTCCCACTGCACCTTTTCTCAGTGAATTTTTGCTCATACTTCTCAGTTACCTCCATCTTTGACATCTTAGTTACTTTTTTCATTGCAGAGACAAAACACCCAATACTCAAAGTTAAAGAGAGAAAGAGTTAGTTGGCTCACAGTTTGTGGGCATTTTCAGTTTATAGTTAGCTGGCTCCAAGGCGGGATGGCACATGGCAGAACATCACAGAGGAGAAACAGTCCCTGGCACGCAGAAGGCAGAAGTCCGCCAGGCCTATGGCCAGCCTGTTTTTGTCCCTTACATCTTATCCAGGCTCGCCACTCTTAGGGCAGGTGGCACTCACACCTTTAATCCTAGCATGGCACCATGAACCAATCCCCGTGTCACAAACTCCAGATCCAGCCACCTCTGAAAAGCCTATGCATGAGGCTTTGACGAGACATCTGGACACCAGTCACAAGGTTTGCTCCTCCCCCTTCTTCTGTAATCATTTATGTTTCTGCTTTCTCCACCGAGTTTGGAGTTGTGAAGGGGAAACTATTTCTTTTTCTTGGGCACTGGGGCAATAGTATGGTATCTGGTACCCAGGAAGCAGTTCCACCCTTTCTCCATTAGAGTTTCTGTAAATTGTGAGACCTGGGGTTATGCTGTGTCAAGCTGCACCACCGCATGTGCTGAGCGTAGAGCCTGATAGTCGTCAGTTCCATCCTTATATTTATCTTACTTTCCATGACTGAAAATGCTTTGAGGGACTATTTTTTCTTCTCCAGAGAGTAAACGCTCCTCATTGTCCACCTGATCCTCAGTGCTTAGTGCCTAAGATACTGTGCTGTGCAACCTTAATAGTCATAGATTTCTAAAAAAATTGTACTATATATATTTATTGTTTAAGTTCAAATTTTCTTATGTCTGGAACACTATAAGGCTTGATAGTTTTATCTTTAAAAAGAAGAAAAATTGATACCATTGATGGAAATACAATATCACTTATTTCCAAAATAATTTTTTTGCTAATTTTTAAAAAAAATTGTCTTTTTTTTCAGTACTGGGGGTTGAACTCAGGATCTTGTGCTTTCCAGGCAAGTGGTTAAGCCAAGGAGTTATCTCAGTAGCCCTCCAAATTTTTATTTTAGTATTTTGTATATTGGAAGTAAGTCTTCTATAATATTTATTCACAATAGTTTGGAGTTCCATAAAGGAATTCAGGAAATAAAAATGAGTTCTTAAGATCTTTGACTTCTCTATGTTGTAATATTCTAGATATTTAAGATAAAATGGAACTTTCAAAAATCAAACACTGGTATAAAATAATGAAGTAACATTCTCAAAAAATCTTAAATTAATTATTTTACAAGTTTGGAAAGTAAAACTGCAAAATTACAGTGTGTACCCTAAATAATGTATGTAGTTCATTTGTTTTTCTGTGTACCACATTCTAAAGCTTTCTCTTTTTTCTCCACCTCCAAAAGACTATATTCATTCAACAGATCCTGGATCTAATTGTCTCCATCTTTTCTCACATCACTGAGAAGTTTCAAGTATCAGCCTTTAAACTTAGGCTACCTCTGTGAAGTTGATAATGTCCCTCTTCATTAAATATTGCTTTTTTGTGTTCAAATATATATACTAGGTGTTACAGAGTTGGTTTCTTAAATGAAAGCTATTTATTCAATAAATTAAAAACAATTACTTTCCCCAGGTTAAATAAATAGAAATCTTTCATTATCTTGGTTTAAACATAGAATTCCTGTCAAATTTGAACAGATTTCCTGTCAAATGAATCTCCTGTCCTAGATTTATTTAGAATAAATTTAACTGAAATCAACCTGAACACTATTTAATGAGAATAGATTTTTTTTATCTTTACTAATACATTTTCATTTGATTTCCTTTTGTATGTGGGAAACATTGTGTTTCTAGAAATTCTTAGAAAAAACAAAGAAGATGATTACATTCCAAAAATATGATGCTGACCCAATCCGATGTTGGCCTTTGACATCTCTAAGTGCTCTCTATGTGCTGTATGACGTAGTATTTCTAGGCCAGCAATGGCCAACATTTTAGAGGTAAGTGACCAAAAGGCCACCCGAAGCCCACTTACTCATCACAAAGTGCCTACACTGAGGCTTTAATTTAGAAAGACAAATGCTTGCTCCCTGGGACACCTGAGCTCACCTGCCCACTGTGGCACTGTGCCCTAGGGCTGCCAACCACTGACCCAGCGGGGGTGGCAGTGTAGCATTTATATGTAACACTAGAGGTAATTTTCTCAGTGCTTAGCAAAACATGCTAATGTACACTTCCAGAAACCCACAGCGGTTCCAGGCCAGCTTTTTAAAAATTAACAGAGCATCTCAGAATAATTCTGCCATGGATATAAGCTTGCAAATTTATCACTGTTTTCATTTCCTTCAAGGAATTTTAAAAGAAAGACATCTTACATTTCAGAAAATCTTTTATTATAAAATATTTCAAGTATACATGAAAGTGAAGAGAATAATAAAATGAAAATCTGTATATTCATCACCAAGCTTGAGTAATTGAATATGAAAACAGCCACCCAAGTCTCTTTATTGTCTTCCTAGATCCCATTCTTCCTCCTCTCTTTGAAAAGCAGCCATCATCTGAACTCAGTGTGGTTCATATCCTTGCAAGTGAATACACACACACACACACACACACACACACACACACACACACACACATTCTTATTTTATGCATTCCTTAATAACACAAATTGTCTCAATCTTCCTATTTCCTTTGGTAGCTTGTTTCTCTTTTGGTGCTCAAATGATGTTTTGAAAATTTTCCATATTATTACACAGTATGTAATTCTAGTTTTTTGTAATAGAATACAGTTCTCATTTTTGTTGTAGTGTCAGATTACACCGTATTGGTAGATCATAATTTATTTTTCCATTTTCATAAAGATGGACATTTAGGCTAATTCAACTTTTTTGTTACTACCAACAAAGCTTCTCTGGAAATTGCTCAAAAGTGTACGATTTTGTGGCAGAACCAGGGATTGAACTCAGGCCCTTGTGCTTGCAAGGGAAGCACTTATTCTACTGAGCCATCTTCCGGCCCTCAAAAGTGTACGATTTTGAATGGAAAAATGTATTGAAATCTTTTACCGTTCTCTCATGGTAGCTATGCTAAAGATTGTGTTTTTAATATTCTGGCTAGTCTTCCTGAATATGTATCTTCATTGCATGCTAAAAATTGGTTTTGGAACTATTACATGTGTATTTAATTATATATATAATGAGTTCAAAAAACATTGAAACTACGTTTTGGAAAATTACACTTTCTTGGTCAGTACACACTAGATGTATTGTTGAAATGTTATAATGTATACAACCCAAATGTATTAATTAAAATTAAGACACATTATAAAAAACGCATGTAGAGTTTGGATCATGTACCTCATCCTTCCCAAAACTTCTCATTTATCTATTAACATAACACCTATTCATGTCCACAAACATCCTCCACCACTTGAAAAATTTTTAGACAAGTTAGAGAGTTTAATTCCAAGATTTTTAGGTATACAGATTGGTTTAATATGTAACATATACTATATCTGGAATAATATCAGCAACAATGAAAACATTTCTATATTTCATCATTAAAATGTTCTTCCATGTTTGGACAAATTTTTATCCATAATCCAAGTGCTACTTTATTTTGACAGTGTGTATTTATTTTGTATTTAAAATTATGAATTGGGTGGTACTTAGGCCTGAGAGCCATTTTTTCTCACAGTAAAGGATGGTAATCTCAGAACACTTATCTTTTATGAAAGAAAAAGGACCAACTCAGCTTTAAATTTGCCAACTCCTTTTGTTGAACTTTTGTAAGAAAAAAAAGAAAGACTGCAGTCGCTGTTCATCTCAGGATAGGAAAATCCTCCTTTTTCTAACAATACAACCCAGTAGACAGCTGGCATCATAAAATAAAACTGTACTTCAGTGTGTTGGAACCAGGAAGTGTGAGAGCAGCCAACATTTTTGAGGTGGGGGATCATCTTCTTAGCTTCAGAACCCAGCTGAGTAAGGTGGTCAACATCAGTTTCCATCTTGCATTAGCAAAGCTTGTGGTGAACATAAAACAGAAATGGAACTTTTTATTCTGATTTTGTTCTTAAATGGATTATCTTGTGTAAGCCTCATTGTAGACACACCCCTTTTGATGGACCACAGGCTAAAATGTTGAGTGCCTTTGGGACACAGCAAAGGCCAGGGTGAAGGCATCTTGGGTAGTGTCATTGCGTGCAGGCGAGGGTGGGTGGGAGACACAGGAAAGACAACACAAATGGGAGTCTGAGAAGTGGGTAGAAGGAAGGTTGCTAGATAGGGAGAAAGGTACGTGATCCAAACGCTACCTCAGCTTTCCAAAACTATCTGGATTTTGATTAATTTAGGATTGTGGTGCAGCGCCACATTTCAACAATGCATTCAGTGTGTCCTGACCAAGAGAGGGTGATTAACACTTCTATCTCTTTATCATTTCTTATGTTTGAAGACTTAGAGCTCTTCTCTTCTGGTACTTCATAAAGTGAATAATATTTTATTGTGAACTATCAGCATCTCACTATGCAGAGGAATGCTAGAACTCATTGCTTCTCTCACTGTTATATTTGATTTTTAAGAAAGTCGTATGGCAGCAAAGTGGAAGAGGGACTGTGGCAAGGTCTGGGGGAGACAAATGAGTTGGGAGGAGCAACACTAGTAAATGTAGGATGCTAGGAAGAGGAAAAAGGATCTGAGTGATTTTATAAAAGAAGGTGCAACAACTTTTTCTTTTCTTTTTTTATTTTGGCAGAACTAGTTATTGAACTCAGGCCCTTGTGTTTGCCAGGGAAGCACTTATTCTACTGAGCCATCTCCCTGGTTGAAGGCGTGGCAACTTGAATGCCTATTTCTCCATGGCTGAGGGGCCAAAAGCTTCACTCCATGGAGGTGTCAAGCCTGGAGGCCTGGAGAAGAATGAACCTACTACTTGGGCAATGTCAGGAGGAGAAGTGGCTGAAAGGAGTGCAGGAATGAGTTCTGAAGCACACAGACATTCAAATCCAGGGAAGAGATGCTCAGAAGTGGACAAGAAGGAATTTGCTCCGAATAGGTGGAGACATAACTATGAAGAAAAAAATGCTTGCCTCTGTCTGAGCTGGCAGGACTTCCTGTTTTCAAAGTTGTTCTGGCACCTCTGAGTTAGCACAAAGTGAGCTTGAGCAGATGTCAACCCATTGGGTGTCCAAGGAACTCCACCTACCTCCATCAAAGGTAGGGATGTTGTAGTAAAAGAAGCTCTTCTATATTGCTCATGTTACGTATGGCATGTGATTTATACAGCTTATTTCACTATATCATCATTGTAGGATCATCTCTTAGAAATGAGAGAGTTAAGAAATTAAACCTGGTTGGGGATATGGGTCACTTAATAAAGACTCTGGTTTCAATCACTAATGCTCCACGTAAATAAATAAACAAATAAATAAATAAATGGACTGTATAATCTAGTAAGTTGAATTTTAAACCTGAGCCTGCGTCCACAGGACTGTGTTGATACTGGGATCCAAAAATAGAACCCCTGGCTTATTCATTCATGGATTGATTTAAGAAGGACAAAAGGCAGTAAAGGGGATAGAGCAATTGGATGGATAGCATGAGACAGATCTGGTTTGGGTGCTGAATGTTATGGAAAACTACTAAATATGTTTGAGCAGAAGAGTTTCATAATCTGCCTTGGTATTCAAAACAATACTTCGTTCTGTTGAGAATAAACTAAAGGAGAGAAAAGGCAGAAGGAAAGAAATGTGAAAGCAACCAAAATAATTTAGAAAAGAGATGACAGTGGATTAAAACAGTCATGGTGTTGGGGATGCTAAGATACAGCCACATTCTACAAGGAGTGCTGGAAAATTATGGTAAACATATAAACTTTAAAAAAATTGCTACAGTAAAATAATCTCTTTCAAAGTACTACCCTTAGCTTTGAACACATTTATCTCCTTATTCTTGTCACTTCTGAAACCCTCCTATAAGACCTGTTTTGTGAGTGTCTTCACAAGATGTCATTAAAAAAACACCATGAATGATGCTACCTATTAACAATTCATTATGAATTACTTTATAAACAAGTAATTTCTCTAAGAAGTTTATTTAATTAGCTGAGAGTGTTGTACTGACTCATTCTTCAAGGCTGATACTTTTTTTTATAAAAAAATTATTTATTGAGTGTATTTGGTACATGGTCTTGCTGTGTAGCTTGGACTCATGGTGATCCTCCTGTTTTCAGCCTCCTCAGTGCTGGGATTACTTCAGTCCGGCCATCATGGCCGGACTCAGTGGCCAGCTCAGCATGCCCAGAGAGGGGGTTGGCACAGCATGTGGTAGTGGGGATCGAACCCTGGTCCCTGGCTTTGCCTAAGCAGGTGCTTAGCACACTGAGCTATCTCTCCAGTCCAAGCTGATACTTTTGAAGATTCGTTAATCAACAACAATTTCAATATGCTATCAATTGAGTTTTTGTACTTTTCTTAGCTAAACAAAAATGGAAAGGTATTCCTAATCAATATCTATAGTGTCCCATGATGTGACAGTTTTCTGAGCCCTTGTGTTTGTGGCTTGCTTGTGGGAAAGCTGTGGAAGGTGCTTAATAGAAAAGAGAAGAAGGAAAGAGGAACAGAGAGGGGACAGGAGGGAGAAAAGAAACTGCTTTTCAGATCTTTGCTGTAAGTTAGTAAGTTAGTGTATTTGAATGCCTGCTTCACATTCTGCACCTGGATTACTTACACCATCACTCATTTTATTGCTGAGATACTGTTGGCAACAGACACATCATGCGTACACTGAGACCAACCTACAGCTGTGCTCTCAGCGGGAATTCGGAGCATTACACTGTTAGTGACAAGGACTGTTAGTCTAGTGCCTTGAAATGTGAAAACAAGAAGACTGGGCAGCCTCTGACCTATGGACGTATTTCTGCAGTCACTGGGCAGGTGCACCCTGCACCCCACTGGCCCTCAGCACAGGTGATGAAAGCGGGCTCTGTGTCCTGTGTCTGGAGGGGACTCTCTGAGGGCCCCTCCTCCTTCCAATCAGGCATTCGGTCTTCACAGCACCCAGCCTGGAGGAAATCATGGTAAGGGCCAGACAGCTGGTTTCAGTTTGGGGGTCTGTCATTTAATTAATTGGCTTGAGAAGGACATCTAAGTCTAAGCTTTGATCCCCATCTAACAGATGTAAAAGGATATAAATGTGAAAATATTTCTAGTGTGAAAGCTTGATAGTTATGGTTAGGCAGTGTATGATTTAAACAGAAGACTATTTGGCTGAAGCATATCACATTTTAAAAGAAAAATAATGAGGTTAAAAAAAACAAGAACAACAAAAGAAATATGCACCATAGCTTTACCATAACTCATTAACTATATAGTAGAAATTATGTACTCATCATAGCAAATCCTTCCTCACCATAAACATAACCATGATGGTAAATTTAGAGTTTATTCATTCAAGGCATATTTTAAAATGTAGCTAAATATGTAAGTATATTACTTCTAAATAATATAAACAAATGAATATCTTATTTATTTATTTTGTATTTTAGGGAAGGGTCTACAGGGTGTTCAGGGTCTCACTACGAGATTGGACTCCTAGTTATCCGCCTGTGTACAGCCTCCCAAGAGCTGGGATTACAGGTGTGCAACATCACGCCCAGTCTCAATTGCCCTCTCAGCATGCCCCGGGGGCAGGGTTGGATCCCTGGCCCCTGTGCCTACTGGCGCTTTAATCTGCTTAGCTGTTTGGCCAGCCCTTCTGTATTATTTTTTTAGTATCCAGTGTGTTCATTTCTGATCTGACCTTTATAATTTCCTAACTTCTTTGGGCTTTGGGCTTAACTTGGTATTTTTTTCCCAAAGCTTGTGGTGCAGCATGTGTGTGTTTATTTGTGTTCATTCTGTTTTCTTTGTGAGAATTTACCACTACAAATTTCCCTCTTAGGACTGCTATCATTGCATCCCAGAGATTGCAAAAAGTTGTATATGTGTTTTCATTTGGTTGTAAATATTGTTTAATTTCTTCTTTAATTTTGTTTGTTACCCATTGATTATTCAGGAGGGTGTTATTTAATTTTCATGTATTTATGGAGTTTTTGTGATTTCTCTTGTCAATAATTTCAAGTTTTATTGCAGTATGGTCAGATAATCTGCAGGGACAATTTCAATTCCTTTGCATTTACTTGTGCATGTTCTATGTACCAGTACATGGTCTATTTTGAGGAATGTCCCATGTGTAGTTGACAAGAATGTGTATTCTGATGTCATTGGGTGGAATAATGTATAGAGGTCCCATTGTCTGAGAATAGAATAGGTACCCTTGAATTTTTTTCTGGTTTCCTGTTGCATAGAGTATTGTTTTCTATCCTTTGACATTCAGTCTATGAATTTCCTTTGGAGTTTAATGTATTTGTCCTGTGGGTAAATACACTGATGGATATGACTGATAGGTGACTTATCTTTGCCATGCTATTTTCCTGCTCTTGGTACCCTACCATCCCCCTGTGTTTAATTGCTTTCTCTGCTTGGTGGTTTCTTTCTGTTGTTGTTTTTGGAATTGTGGTCATTTTTATTTCTTTCTAGAATGTTGTCCTGTATTCTTTGTAGGATTGTTTGGTGGTCATGCATTTCTTCAGTTATTTGTTATAGAAGTATCTTATTTTTCGTTTGATTTTGAAAAATAGTTTTGCAGGGTACCTCAATTTGGGTTGGAACTTTTTCTCTGGACCTGAAATATTTCACCCCAAGCTCCTCTTGACTTGATGGGTTGTCTTGAGAAATCTCCCATGATTGTGATGGCCTTTCCATTACAGGCGATCTGTTTCTTTCTTCTAACGGCTTTTAATATTCTGGTCTTTGGCTGAATTTCTGGGATCTTGATTATTGTGTAGATTTATTTTGGTTTTGGACAAGTGGAGCTCTATGTGCCTCACTTTGCTGCACGGCAGCTCTTTGCTGAGGCTTGGGAGGCTTTCTGCTATTGCTTCTGCAGGTAGGGTTTTATGTCACTTGTGCTGGCTTCCACTCTTTCATTCAGAGCTATCAGTGCTATGTTGCTTTCCTTTGCCTCATTTTGCAGCCATCGCATTGTTATTTCCTGGTTACTTTTATTTTTAAAAGATTTTTCCTTTAACAATCGTTAGTTGCAATGCCACCTTTGGAATCTGAATGCCGATCTTCAGTTTCTTTCAAATGTTTTTGCAAGCTTTCAATGGAATTTTTAATTTCCTGGATAGCTGTTTGAATCTGTTTCACAAATTCTAATTCTTTCCTATATTGTTTATTCCATGTTTCCATCATTTTTCTTTAATTTTTTATGTATTTAGTACAGGGTCTATAAGGTCTCAAGACACAGATCAGTCTCATAGTCATCCTCTTGTTTTCAGCCTCCCAAGCACTGGGATCACAGGTGCATGCTACTGTGGCCAGTCTCAGTTGCTGTCTCAGCGTGCTCCGGGGTGGGGCCGGCGTGCATGCCAAGGACTGAACCCTGGCCCCTGGCCCTGCCTAAACAGGTGCTTTAGTGTCCTCAGCTATCTGGCCATCCTCCATTGTTTTTTCTGTTTTCCTCTTTTTTATTTAATAAAATATTTATTACAATGTTCTTCCTTTCTTTTGATTTTCAAAGCAAGTTATATTAAAAGCTGAGTCTGCGTTCAAGCAGAAGTCCAACTTGGGAATATATTTTGTTTAGTTGGCCTCATTATGTATCCTTATATTGAAGTCCCACTGTTAAATTTACCATGGATTATAAATAAATTTTGATTTTGGTTAGCAACAAGCTTGGCAATTCTTTCAGTGTTATTCTCCTTCATTGTTGGAATATAACCTTTTCTTCTGTGTATATGTTTTTAAATAATCTTCCCAAATTAATTGGAAAATGACATGAAACTGCTTTAGCACTAAATTATATTATATATTAAATTATACATTAATTTAGGTAGGGTGTTACTTTTCTCTCAATACAGAGACACCCAGTACCCAAAGTTAAAAGGGGAAGGGTTTATTTAGCTCACAGTTTATAGAGGTTTCAGTCCACAGTCCACTCTACTGGCTCGAGACAGCATGAAACATGGCAATGGGGCAAGTATTCTTGACAGTGCAAGATAACAAAAGCAACAAGAGGGAGAGACAATATTCTTTTTTTCCTTTATATGATATGCAAGCTATTCACCCTAGATCAGCAGTTACACTCATATACTTAATCCTAGCCTGAACTATACCAAACCAATCAGTGGACTGATTCACTAATCACCTACCCTTAATCTAGCATCACACAGTCTAGATTCAGCCACGTCTTTTTTTTTTTTTTTATTAATTTTATTGAGAAAAAAATTGCAATGAAACAGCTTCAAAACAGGTTGGTAGGAGAGTTGTAACAATTGATTCATAGCATGTTGTTGTCTTTGTTGTGGTTATTCATAGTACAAGATGCAGACATAATATCCTGTCCAAACACTATTAGTACACATCTTTGTTCATATTGAATTAAGAGAAAGTAGCTATATATTTATCCTAACTATTTTGTATATATCCATACAAAATGGTCCTTCATTTATATCACCTTTTTTCTTTAGTTTTGTCAGAGATGGATATTCCATTGCCATCCTGGTGCATGAATTCAGCAAAAGATTCCAATATAGTCCAGTAGTCCACAATAGTATCCACAGGATTGGCAATGTCCAATAGATTCAGTCACATCTGCAAAAGCCCTATGATTTCATGAAGCATGAGGGGAACATCTGAACACAGTTGTCACAGGTGGCTGAGTAGGCTGTTAAAGCAGACTGATGGATATTCATTTATACAATAGTTTTGGTGCTAATTTTATATCAGGGCTATCCTGAAATCATACAGGTGATACCAGGGTGAATACTTTGTTTCCTATGAACTGTGAGCTTAGTAAAGCATGAATTGTTTATTGTATGTTTTTCATGAAAGTCTCCTCAGCACTAATGCACTAATGGTCTCTTAGCATTTGACATCTAGTTAGCATTAAACAAAAATATTTTTGAATATATGAATATTGATTTTCTTCTAGAACCAAGACTCTGTGGTAGGGAGTCTTGGTGGTAAAGATGTACAGAAAATTGGACATGTGCTCATAGAAGGAACAGTGGGATTTTTTTTGGGAAGCACCTACAGGGTATTCAGGGTCTCACCACTAGATGGGACTCATAGTGATCTGCCTGTTCACAGCCTCCCAAGAGCTGGAATCACAGTTGTGCACAACCATGTCCAGTCTCAGTTGCCATCTCAGTGCACCTCAGGGGTGGGGCCTGGCATGGCACGCCTGAGGGTCAAACCCCTGACCCCTGTGCCTGTCTTGCAGGCACTTTAATCCCCTGAGCTATTTGGCCAGCTCTGGAACTTAGTGTTTGATGAGATAATCAGACTTGTAGACTTCTATGCACAAATAATGATTAACAAAATATAAGAATTACTGAATTATAAGTTAGCATATACAGCACTATTGTGTTAAGCAGGCTTCTCAGCCTTACTAGAATCTGCTCTCCATTGAGTGTTTGCAGTTTTATTATCAGTTCTGACATTTTAAGTTATTTGAAATACAAACATACTTTATGTTTCCACATATTCTGAGCAACCACCGTGATTTGTTAAAATCACAAACACTTGTAATTCCGTGGGATAAAGTAATCATTTTAGCTTCAGGTATGAAATATTATGGGAGAGAAATTTTGACAAAACCATTTCTGGTTAGTTCCTTACATCATTTCTCCATGACATGTCTAATTTTGAGTAGAGAACTTTGTGCTTTCTACAAGACTTAAAAAAAAATGGACTTAGCAGTTTCATATTTCCATTGCCTGAATTTGGATCCTTCTCATTTTTTCCTCCACGGTATTTCTTGCTTCTTCTCCCTTTTTTTTTGTTGATTTTCCTCCACAACCCTAGAATTTGAGTTTGAAAACACACATCTGAACAATGACTTCATTTTGAATAGCCTCTGGAGAACAGCCAGATTTAAAGGATCAAATCTAAACTTCTAATTCAGAAGAAAAGGTGCAACTAGTTGTTGTGGGCCATGCCTATAATTCCAGCCCCCCAGGAGGCTGAGGTAGGAGGGTTGCCATGAGTTCAAGGCCAGTATGAGCAATATAGTGAATTCAAAGACAGCCTGAATTGCAGAGTGAGACCTTGTATTAAGGGGGGGGGCGGTGTGGACAGGTGGTGTTTCACTTTCTGCACCAACTTATATTTCTTCTCTGTCTTCTGCTTTGTGTCATTATCATTCACTTTTACTATTCTTTTTTCTGTCTAGATTACAATCCTCCAAGTTGGGAATCCTGAGTTTCCTACTTTATCTATAATGCCTAGCACCTAGAATGTATTCAGTAAATGTCAAGTGAATTACTTTTATACAACCTCAGGAAGGATTCTCTAAACTCCAAGATTATTGTCACGTCAAACCAAAATATCATTCTTAATTGAATGATGAAAAGGTATAATTGCCATTATCTGGGCCAAAAGAAGTAAATCCTCCTCTTTATGGGAGACCTGTGCCATGCCAGTCACTTAGGTGGGTAAGAACTGATCAGCGAATGAGAGGGCCGAGCTGAGGCTGAGTTGGGACTGAACACAGGAGGCCAGGCACACCCTCCTGTGGCTTCCAAGGAGTGGTTTTAGTGCAATTGTAGTGGTGGCTGAAGTTTTGTGACATCACCATAAGCATATGCATGTGCATTAAGGTAGAAAAACTACATGTAAATGACACAGCAGTGTTTCCTTCCACGCTTTGGATACCTATGTGGTAGTGTCAGTGCTTGTTTAGCATTATCCTGTATGTAAACTATATGTAAAAAGTCAGACCATCCCAGATTGAAAATGGAGTCATAGCTTGATGTTCTCTTATTTATTTGGGATTTGGCCATGCAGAAGGGAATGAACAATAAAAATGTCTGTTGCCAAAAAAGATGTCATAATACCTCAAAAATGAAGGGAAGCAGCTTCAAATAGCACTGCGCCTGGGGGAGCCACCTGTTCAGGAGGCATGCTTGATTAATGTCAGAGAAAAACACTTTACCACTCCTCTACATTCCTACGAAGACAAAACAGTCTACTTATTAGGAAGGAAAAGTCAGGAGAGAGCAGCTCCAGGGACTCAAAGGGGAGAAAGTACATGGTGAGCTTGGAGAGGACACTAACCACACGCAGCTTAGTCCCTGCCAGTGCTTCTTGGCTTGGTGTCCGCTCCCTGGAGGTGTTGTCCACCTTGAGAGCCTGCAGCATTAGCCTCCCCTGCACAGCAACCTGGGGTTATTCAAATACACCTGCTGTAGACAAGTCCATCTGTCTAACTAAGAAATGAATGTTGGAATGGCCGTTGCGCACTATGGTCTGCAGCTACCTACACCATGTCAACCATAATGCTGATTTTGATCATTATATTTGGTTCTGCCCATATAACTCAATTGCTTTGAAATTTGGGGGAATAAAGGGATGTGTGGTGCAGTCTTTCATCCCACTACAATGGTCAGCACTCTAGTCATTAGGCCAACTTTGTAAACAATGTGACAGCATTCATTTAGTAGTTCCACTCCTCCCCCCTTCCCTCCGAATGTATATTTGTACAATTGTGCATTATGGATAAGCCTAAGCCCCGCTTATAATTATTAATTTTTTTCATTTATGTATAAGGTCTCACTATGCAGCCTAGATCCATAGTGATCCTCCTGTTTTCAGCCTCCCCAGCACTGGGATTACACACATGTGCCACCTTGCCCAGAATCATTCACAGGCTCAGTGTGCACTAGGGGCAGGGCCAGCATGGCATGTGGAACCAGTGAACGAACCTGGTCCCTGTGCTTGCCAAAGTAGGCACTTAGTCCACTGAGCTATCTCGCCGGCCCTTATGGCATTTTATATATTGTGAAATATTACCTAAATAAAATATTGTGAAAGCATATAATCTTGAGCTTTAAATGTGGGGATGGTTTATCTGGTTTTTCCTGAGTGACTGGTAATTATACAATCTTTGATGTGTTCTTAATCATCAACAGCACATAACTGCATCTTTTGGGCAAATTAAAAGATTTGGGAGTTGGAAAAAAAAAAGCAAGTCTGTCCTGTCCTAAATTAGTATTAGAAACTACAGAGTTCTTTGATTTTTAAGCTCTAAAATCAGGAAACTTTTTACTATCCTTTTTAATAGAGGAGGAAATAAATGACCCCAGTCTGGTGGGAAAACACATTAACAAATAAGAACACACCTAGCATTAGACACCATTGAGATTGTGTTGTGAAAACTGAACAAACAACACACATTCCTTTCTCACTTAAGTGCAAAATATCATTTTGTTTTGTACCCAGCTTGTTGACTTATTTTAGGAAAACATTGAAGCAAATTATTTCTATGAAAGCATAGAGCTTTTATATGAGATAAATGCATAGAGTATAACTAATAATTTATTGATTAAAAAAGTTTTATTAGAAATAATAAAGACATAGTTTGTGATTGGGAACTTGATAGCCTGGATAAATAGCTAGCTTTTAATTGAGAAGTATGCAATTCAAAATGAAAGAAAAATACAGTAAAAATATGCATAACAGGAGTGGAGAGTCAAAACAGGAAAGGTGGAGCCAGCATTCATTCACACTGTGAGTGTGACAGTCTCATGTGGCAGCCATGACTTACTGCTGGCACTGCCTTCTCCCTCCCTGTCCAGGCTTTCGAAATGCTTACTTCCAAAGTACTGAAAATTTATGCTTTTTTAGGTTTTTTTTTTTTTTTTTTTGTGAAGGGTCTATAGGATCTCACTACAGAGATCAGACTCATAGTGATCCTTCTATTTTCAGCCTCCCAAGTGCTGGGATTATAGGCGGGCACCCTCCCCCCCCAGTCTCATTCCCTATCTCAGTATATTCCAGGGGAAGGGGCCAGCACAGCATACTGGGCATTGAACCCCAGCCCCTGGACCTGCCTAAGCTATCTGGCCAGTCCCCCTTTTTTATTACTCCTGCAAATTTGAATACGTTTATTAACTCATCAAAAGCAAAGTCTTATCATTGAATGACTCCTCTGTTGTTGTTTTTAAATCTTTTATTTATTTACTTGGTACAGAGTCTTGCTACACAACTCAAACTCATAGTCATCCTTCTGTCTTAGCCACTCCAGTGCTGGGATTACAGGGATGCACCATTATGCCCAGTTTCAGTGGCCAGGGTGGGCTGGAACAGCATGTGGTGCCAGGGATTGAACTGAGGAACCTGTGCTTGATTGAGCTTGCATAAGCAGGTGCTTTAGTCCACTGAGCTATCTCACCATCCTCTCATTCTTATTTCAAACTCTTCCTTTAACTATTTGGTTCTTGGCAAATTACTTTCTGTCTCTGGGATTTTTTTTTTTTTTTTTAACCAGGGATCAAACTCAGAACCTCTTCATGCCAGGGAGGCACTTAAGCCACTGAGCTATCTACCCATCAATATATGGGAAACAAGATGATAAACTAAAGGAGACTGGTAGGCAAAGGATTTGCCATTGACTGTGGTTTACTATACTGATGTTTCAAAATGATGACGCAAATTCGCAAACAGACCAGAACTCTTTACATGGAGATTTGATTTTTCCATTTACAAATTTATAACTTGCACTGAGTAGCACTTTGGCTATTCTTTTAAGATCATGGTACACACTATCTTAACCACTGTCAATCCCTAAAATGTTTTAAAAATAAAAACAATATAGTGATACTTGTTGGTTTCTTGTGATTATTAGGTAGTAATTAAACATGTAAAAGTATTCAAAATGTACAGCACAGGGTCATAACTGCTGCTACCAATTTCTAAATCCAGAGCATGTGACTGCTGTGCTAGATGTTTTCTATGCTTGATTTTGCTCCCACTCCCACTCTGGAAGGATGAGCCCTCCTGAAGTTTACACCATGTGTCCACTGCAGGCAGACGGCCTCTACTCAGCCCTTGGGGTGACAGCTTTAGTAAGGGAAACACAGAGGCCAATTCCATTTCCTCTTCCTCTGACATTTATCTTAGTAAAATGATTAGGTTATTTTTAGTTAATTTTCCTAACCTTTTCTTTCTTTTGCCACCTGAAGCAATTTATTCTCACAGTATATGAAATCATTGGACATCTTCTACATCTCTTTTATATTCATGGATAGAACCAGTGCCCTTTGAACAAGACAATTATTCCCTAAAAGATAGAAATGAGTATACTTCCCCTATGGCTCCAAAGTAATTATATAAACAAAATTTTAGAATGCAAGTGAGAATAGAAAATAGAAAGAGCTGTTGGCAGAGTTAATTGGCTGATCTTTTTATGTAGATCTAATTTGGGATGTCAATTGAATTTTTGGAAATTATTGCTTATTTCCTTTGAGAATTATTTATTGCTCTGTGTAATTTGAATGTATAATACATAGTTTGTTCACTTCTGTATTATAGCTTGATTGAGAAAAACTATTCTATCAGGGAGAAATTAAGAACATTTTTTGAATCAGTTTTTTACCCTTCCGCTATTGGTTTAGAGAAAATATACAGATATAAAATGGGCACATAATGAATTGTTCAGTTTTTCATGGCTCAGTCGCTCCCGACACTGGTGAGCCAGCAGAAGCAGAGTGAGAAGGTGCTTGGCAAGTGTGCATTTCGCTCTGTGTTTTGCCTTTTATAAGTTTGACCTTGGCGAACTCAACCAACTTCTCCAGTCCTCAGTATTTAATGTGTAAATAGAATTTAATCAGTAGTGGTGCCCTGAGTTGCTTTCTTTCTTTGTCTTCTTCTTTCCTTTTATCTCTCCTTTTCGCCTCTTCCTCTTGCTCCTCCTCTTGTGAGGAAACAGTGTGCTGGCTTCAGAATCAGACACATGTTGCCCAATATCAGAACTCCGCCTTGGGGTGGCACTGGCAATCTGCCCCACCTTCGGGGCACCCTTTCCTCTGCGGCGTCATGAGAATAATCCCTGGCTACAGGGTGACTCTGAAGCAGCTGGCATGGCACACAGGAGGCCCCCAATAACTGGTAAATCATAATGTGGCTGAGAAGAATGGACATGGCACACAGGAGGCCCCCAATAACTGGTAAATCATAATGTGGCTGAGAAGAATGGATTTAAAAATCCTTTATTAGCATAAGAATGGTGTCAACTGCAAATTCAGAGTCAGTATTCACTCGTCTTAATGCGGTAACTCACACACCTGCAAAACGTCTACTTCCAAATTACTGAAAATTTTAGTAAATTAACTCAACAATAAAAAGGGATTTTATCACTGAATTACTCCTCCTGTATTAGAACTCAAGCCAGGAGTTCAGTAAAAGCTAAGAATCTAAAATTAAAGAATTGGATTTTAGACATGGTGTAAAGTCCTATCAATTGCAGAGCCCATTCTCTTTCCTTTCTTGGCATCTCCGTATAATTAGTCATTGTGCAATTATCTGGTATGTGACTATTTAAAGATTAATTCCTCCTGCTCCAGTCCGAGATCAACAAAGCATCCTACTATGGAGTCTGCAGTGTAAATCTTAAAATTCATTTCCTCCCTCCTCCCACAGAAGGGCTCTGTTTCATATCACATTCGGTAGGCTGCAACAGCTCATCCACTTGTTCCTAGATTCAGCATCTCTCCACTGCTACATGTTTGTGTGTTTGCGCTTGTACCTTTATCTTAGCACCTGGACATCAGGAAGCACCCGAAAAGAATCAGTGGGATAGTGACCAAGTGGCAAGATGTGTGTGCTCTTCAGCCAAAACATATCTGGCTATAAAAATTAATTTGAAGGCCTGCTTAGGCAGAGTGCAGCGGCCGGGGTTCCATCCCTCATGTGCTGTGCCCGCCCGGTCCCTGAGGGCACGCTGAGAAGGTGGCGGATGCCTGTAATCCCAGTTCTTGGGAGGCTGAACACAGTTGGATCACTAGGAGTCCGATCTATGTAGACCCTGTAGACTGAGTAGATCCTGTACTAAAATAATAATAATAATAAATGGTGCTGATTATTATTTGAAAGCAAGCATTGTGCACAGTTTTGTTTTTAATCTCAGAAAGACCCAGGATGTCTTTAAAAACAATATATCAAATGCATAGATGCAGTCTCAATTTAAAAGATTAAGCTTATGTAAAAGTATCTCAGTAAAATGCAGAAGATTTTCTTCATATTCAATTTTTTTCCCCAAAAATAAGCAGAGTTAACAATTTGATGTACATCTTTTCAAACACCTTTCTATAAAATTACCTACATATACAAACCTATACAAATACATAGGTTTTTAAAATATAAGTAACATTACTACATTCATTCAGTGTATTTTGGAACTCTTCCTACTATCTTTGTATACCCTCTTAACATATTTAACGGGGGAAGAATAATTTAAAATCTGGCCATCATGTAGCTGATTTGATCTCTTTGTGACAAAAAATATATTTACTTTTATTTTTAGCTGTTATAAGCCATACTGCAGTAGTAAACATTGGTATTCATATGTATGAACATTTAGTAGGACAGAACATACACAACTACAGTGCTGAGATAAGATACGCACTGTGGCACACGCCTATAATGCCAGCACTTCTGGGAGGTTGGAGAATCCAAGTTCAGCAGCTCTGCATAACTTAATGACTTGGTGAGACCTCACATTAAAAAAAAAAAAAAAAAAGATGGGCCTTAACATGAAGACCCTGAGCTCAACTCCCAATACCTAAATATTAATACAATGTTTTTTCCCCAGAGGTTCACCAGTTGTGATGGTTAATCTTGCCTGTCAAATTGATTGGCTTGAGAGATTAGTAAAGCATGCTTCTGGGTGTGTCTGGGTGGGTCATGGATTTAGGGTCATGGATTTATGACCTGGAGACTCTAACTGGTCTCTGACCTCTTCCTCTCCTCTTTTCCCCTACTGGGATGAGAGGGGCAGCCTTCCTCCTGCACAGGATTCAACCATCATGTTTCTGCCTTGGAGTCAGCTGTCCGTGGACTGATCTGAGCCAAAGTAAGCATTTAGTCCTGTACATCGTGGATGCCAAGCGTTTTGTCCCAGCATCAGCAAGGCTGACCAGTTCACCAGTTATTTACGCCTTGCTGACGATGTTTTGAGAATCCCAGGATGAGGCATTTCCACACTAGAGAAAAAGATGGGCTTTTATCTTTTATGTATTTGGCACAGGGTCTCACTAAGCAGCTCAGGCTCATGGTGATCCTCCTTTCAGCCTCCCCAGAACCGGGATTACAGGCATGTGCCAACATGTCCAGTCTCGGTAGCTAGCTTAGCCTGCCCAAGTGTGGGCTGGTGTGGCCAGTCCCTATGCTTGCCTAAGCAAGACTTAGTCCAATGAACTATCTTACTGGCCCTGCTTTTATCTTTTAATCACAACTGTGACTGAATAAATTCAGGGATTGTGTGTCTGTTTGTATGTGTGTGTGATAAAATGACAATACAGAATATTGGCTTCTGTCTCAGTTAATCTTCTCTCTTTCTGGGACAAATACCTGACACCAGAATTAAGGAAGCAAAGGTTTATTTAGCTCACAATTTGTGGAAGTTTCAATCCGCACTCAGCCGGCTCCAAGGCAGACTGGCACATGGCACAGGCAGCACTTCATGATGGTGGAAGACAGCAAAACAGTAGGAGTAAAAGTGGGGGAGCAGCAGCAACAATTGGCTGTGGAGAGCAAGTCTATCTGCCCCAGCCTGGGAGTAATACTCATACACATAATCCCAGCAGCATTCACACCCCTAATCCCATAACTCAGTAGATCATGAGCTGATCACAAACTCTAGATATAGAGTTCCCTATAATTGCATGAAGCTTTGGTGGTACAACTAGACACAAACCATAATTCTACTCAGGACCCTTGAAGTCTCAATCCATATCTTTTTGTATAAAAGATATTTAGTTCATCTTTAAGAGCTGACAAAGTCCCAACAGTTTCAGTATTGCTGAAAAGTATGTCACTAGTTTCTCCTAAGATCTAGAGCAACCTTAGCATAAACCCCTATACAAATGAAAAACACTTCCAACAAAGGAGTGTGTCACCTCGCAGCGCTCCCTGGGGGCAGGGCCCGCCTGGCAGGCTGGGGATCAAACCCTTGGCCCCTACACCTGCTTGCAGGTGCTTAATCTGCTGAACTATTTGATCAGTCCTTAAATCCTGTAGTTTCAAATGAAACATCTGAAGCAATCTGTGATGAGTTGTGAGCTCCAAAGGTCTTAAATGGCTCTGGCCCAAAGGCACTTTTGGTGATAGCTTCTCTCTTAAGCCTGCTTTGCTCTCTTTGCAATTTCCCTTAGATAATCCACTTTCCTGGCTTTTCCAAACTTCTGGGGTTTCCACTGAATGGGCTTCTTTCTCACAGCTTTACACATTGACCTCCTAGGAGCACACTGCCTGCCTCCCAGGCCTTCTGAAATCTAGGTGGAAGCCTTCTTAACCTCAGAACTCCTGCATTCTACAGCTGCCTGAAACCAACACCACATGGAAGATGCCCTGGTCTGCTGCAAGCTGGAGCAGTACCCAGGCTTTCCTGTCTCTTGGCTGAAGGGGTCGAGTGCCTGGATCACTGAGCACTCTGACCCTGATTCTGAGGAATAAATTCTCCATGCCAGAGCCATTCTGGAACCTGCTGTGGTGGCTGCCTCCATTCTGGAACACAGGACTCAGCAGCTTTTCCCTCAGGGCAAAGTCTATTAGCCTTTGAAATCTGAAGCTGCAAAGGGTGGAGACCCACAACCTCCTGTGATGAGCTCAGGCTATCCTTTCCATTCTCTTGTTCCTTCCAGGCACTGGAGATCCCCTCAGCTCTATCTTTGCATTCCACAGCTTTATTGGAGTTTTGTATCTGGTCAAACTCACATTTTAAATCATCGTGCTGGGGTCTTTGCTCTTGATTCGCAACATAAATTTGACTAAAAGCCCCCAACAATAGCCATACCATTGCCTTAATATAGAGCTTTGAAATTTCTTTTAAATGATTAATCAGTCTTCCGTGCTTAATCTTAGTCTCAGGCTAAGTCTCTGGACATGAGTAAAAATGCAGATAACTTTTCAGCTAAGCCAAAACACACATCATCTGGAGTCCAACAACCAACACAGTCCTTCTTTCCAGAAGAAACCTCCCCAGCATGGTCTTTTTAGGCAGGATTTCTATCAGTGCTCTGTTCTTCTGAGCTTTGACCAGAATCTCCCATACAGAACAGCTGAAGCTGTTCCAATGCTCCTCTTATCATAGGTGACATCTCTGAACCTTTCCTATCTCTTCTCATAAACCATTCTCAAAAGCTTATAATCCACATGGTCAGGTTTAGCTACCGCAATGACTCCATTCTCTGGTATCAAATTCTGTCTCAGTTATTCCTCTCTCATTGTTGGGACAAATACCTGACACCCAGAATTAAGGAAACAAAGATTTATTTAGCTCACAGCTTGTGGAAGTTTCAGTCCACACTCAGCTGGCTCCAAGGCAGACTGGCACATGGCAGAGGACAGCAGTTCATGGAGGCCAAACACAGCAAAAGTAAAAGGGCAGGCGTAGTGCCAACAATTGGCTGTAGAGAGCAAGTATATCTCCCTTAACTTGCATTCAGGCAATCTGCACCAGGCCAGGTGTAGCACTCACACCCATAATCCCAGCAGCACTCACACCCATAATCCCAGCAGCACTCACACCCATAATCCCAGTGAATCATGAATTTATCGCCAACCCTAGCAGTCAGCCCCATGATTGTGTGAGCCTTTGATGGGGGAGAGGAGGACAATTAGACACAAACCCTAACTGCTTCTTTATAACAGAATGACATTAAAAGACTTACATAAGTACCTGTTTCTAACTCAGTGTTCTCATTTAGGAAGATACTATTTCACGAGATAATTGGAGTCAACATTGATAGTAGAAAAGGATACAGTAGACATCTTACTATTCAAAGTAGGAGTATTAGCATCTTGTTTTTAAGTCAAATTTAAAAAGAACATACCAAAAGTATTCCATGCTTATAATAAAAGATATAAGGGACTTTTATATCACTCAATCAGAATGTGATATGGTTTGTACTATATCACCACATACAAAGGGTCAAGAACAATTAAAACATTATTTTAGATCACCACTTATGAATTTCAATAATACATATGTACTAAAAAAAAAACACCCTAAAGAAATTTAGTGGCTTAAAATTGTCTTTTTTATTCAATATATTCTCTGTTATCTTGGGAACTCCAGAATTGGAGGCAAAATTCTTATAGCTGAGCTAATTACTTTAATAAGATCTGCTTTATTTAAAAATAAATCTGAAGCGTAGATGCCAGAAGTGGACCTGGTGACAGATATTAATTCTCTCCATCGGTTTCCTCCTGTGAGTTGCATGCTTGGTTCCTGACCTCTGCTTTGATAGGGCCATGGGACAGCATGATTCTTGCCACATGCACAAGATACAAGGCTCGTTTTCCACAGGGCTGCTGTGGCCTTTTTAGGTCCTTGCTGCCCACATCTCTAGTTTCCTCTTAGCTGCCAGTTACCTCTGTGCCCCAAGAGAGCCATCCACTTCTTCAGTTCCCTGCCCTTCTGATTTCCATCTCCTCCCCTTCCCGCTGCCCTCAGCCAACACTAATTGATCTGTGTTACACATCAAACATCATACCGTGTTCTAGGGCACCAGAAGAGAGCCTAATTCCTGCACCTAAAAAAGTCAATGCAGAATTAACATAACAAACTTATTTATGATTAAGTTTTATGAGAGATAATGTCTTATTCTATATATCATCTAAAATTTATCAAAACTTTAAGAAGCTAAATAATATAAAAGCTTCAGCCACTGGGTTAAGGTAAGTGAAGAACAATTTTCTCCCTGTGGTGAGCATCACTGATGTACCAAGTTAGCTCTGCCTCCCTATGAGATCCCATTTGTGAAACAAGAACAGACAGCATCCTTAGGTGGCCCTATGTCACATAGGCCTGTTAGGATACTACAATTTACGTCTTGGTATTTACAGCTTCAATCTTGATTTAATATATTTGATTTACCTTGCCTTCTCAAATGGAGAATTCATAGGAATACTTAAGACCTGTGTGGAGTTAAGATAAGCTTATTTGAACAGGATTTATAGTTCAATCAAGTGCTCTTTCCTTCAATGTAAAGAAGAAAGGAGAACCGAACATTGTAGAGTGTGGGGATATTGTGGGCTACAGTGTCCCTGATGTGCTCTCCCAGGCAGGCTTTGCACAAACTGTGGCAGAGGGACCTGCTGGGGGACCACAGTAGTGTGGGGAATCTCCATGACAGAAAAGTGTATTTTGTGGGTCACCTGCAACAATTTCCAAGCTCAGAAAAACAAATATAATTAAGCCAAACTAAAACCAGTCAAATCTACAAAGCACCCACCATAGATTTGAGCTGCTCCTTTTTTGTATACGATATTCCTTTTAAATAAAGCAAGAAAAACAGACCATATAACAGAAGATTGTCTGAATCTTGGAATTACTGGATTTTTCAGTGCAAAACTGTCTTCTGAAGCAACCTAAACAGCCCTGTGTTCTGCAGAAGGTGTTGCCAGCTCACTGTTGGTGGCCTGGCCTTCAGGATTCCAGACTACTACGGCAGAGAGTGCTGGCTGCCGAACGGTATCCACTTTCTTCCTCATTGCCATAAGAGTTCCGATTTCATTTGGGACACAAGTATATTCAGTGAAACATTTCTTCCAGATTCCTTTGCAGCGAGGGGGGACTGAGGCCCAGATCTGACGTCATACGAGACACACTGCAGAGAAGCTATGGGGAAAAAGTCACTCCTGAGGAAGAACTAGCAGGCTGACACAAAGAACCCATGCCACTGACAGTGCTACTGGAACTCTGGGTCACCTTCCTGTAGACCAAGCCTTGGCTACTTAGTCTGAATTTCTGATGCTTGGTTCAGAAGTCAGACCACAGGCAGCACTTTGCTGAGGCAGTCCCTTATTTTTGGCATGAGAAACACTTACTTTTCTGAGACTTCAAAGGCAAAACCCTCAAAACATAAAACTAGCAGAAAACAGGGAACCAGCTCCTTGACATTGGTCTTGGCAACAAGTTTTGCATGTGATTCCACAAGCACAGGTAAAAAAGGCAAAACTGTATTAGTGGGATTAAAAAGCTTCTATATAGTAAGAAAAAAACCAATAAAATGAAAACAAATGACCTAAAGAAAATATTTGCTAATCATATATCTGATAAAAAGTTAATTAATTTCTGAAATGTATAAGGAACTTTAACAATTTGATAACAAAATTAAAACCTCATTAAAAGATGTTCAAATGAATTGAACAGACATTTTTCTAAAGAAGACATACAAATGGGTACAGAAAAAGTACACAGCACCATAAACCACTGGGGAAATGAATGATTACATTTGAATGATTACTTATTCAAATATTCAGATATGATTATTAGTAAATTCAAATTTAAGTTTTGGTTAAGACATGGACAAAAGGGAGCCCTTGCACACAGGGGAAATGTAAATTGGTGAAGCTACTATGGAAAAGCTTGGAGATCCTCATCAAAAGAATCAAATTAGGGCTGGGGATAGAGCTCAGTGGCTTAAGCATCTGCCTGGCCAGGGCAAGGTCCAGGGCAAGGTACTGCAAAAAAACCCCCAAAAGAATCAAATTGCCATATAATCCATCAATCTCACTTCTGGGCATACTATATTCAAAGAAAAAGAGATGGGTACCTATCTCAGACAATTTGTGCTGCTAAGGTCAATTGCAATTGATCATTGCAATATTATTCAAAACAGCTGAGATCTGGAAAAGCCAAAGTATCCACAAATGATGCATAAAGAATATTATATATCCAGACATACAATGTAATATTACTGACTCTTAATAAAGAAGGAAATCCTGCCACTTGTAACTATATGGACAAACATAAAAGGCATTATGCCAAGTGAAGTAAAAGGCAGGCACAGAAAAATCAAATATTTCATGATCTCATTTATATATGGAATCTATAAATGCAAAATTCTACTGTATGGTAGAAGAAAATAGTAAAATGGTGGTTATTGGGGAAAGAATTTGGGGAAAACAGGGAGATGTTGGTCAGAGTACAAAGTTCCAAATATGTAGAATAAATAAGTTCTAAAGATGTACAGCATGGGATTTATGACACTGTATTACACTCTTGAAATTTGTTCATAGAGAACTTTTGTGTTCTTTCCATACACATATAAGATAACTATATGATGAGATGGGTGTGCTAATTAGCTTAACTGTAGTAAACTCATTACGTATATGCATATCAAAATATCCCAATCTAGGGGCCAAGGAGATGGCTCAGTGGAATAAGCACTTCCCTGGCAAGCTCAAGGGCCTGAGTTCAAACCCTGGTTCTGCAAAAATAAATAAATAAATAAATACATACATAAATAAATATCCCACTCTATACCTTAAGTAAGCATAATTTCAAAATAAATAAATAAATAAATAAAACAAAACACAAGCCATGAATTCTTTAATTTCCAAGTTCATGGTGCATATGCCTTGCATCCTGAGATGCACTAACTGATAAAGGTTCATGCAGCTTCAAATGGAGGTCGGGAAAGAACTTATTAGTCCATACTCCAAAAGAGAAAGAAAACCAGTGATGAGGTTGGCAGGTAATATCCACCTAGTGTGATAAATTACAAAGTATTTCATGAAATAAGGTATCTTCCATTAAATAGCTCCTTCTTTTATAGGACATTATAAAAATGATTTTTAGATTTTCATGGCACTCTACAATGCATATATTTTGGTATCTATTTTAAGAAGTAATGAGACAAAGCAACTTGCTTGAGATCACATAGCTAATAAGTGGGAGAACTAAGATTTAAGCCCTCCAAAGTATATGTACTTTAAACCATTTCTCATAAGAATATTATTTTCTTAATAAGTTTACAGTTGGACTTTCCATTTAACATAAGAGAAAGGAAGTGCTCAGAAGTGTTTCATCAATAGTCCAATATCCCAACCAATATCTTTAGGTCCCATATGCATGATCCTTACATTAATATTCAGGCTTCCAGAGTTTTCCAGAATCCCCAGTATTTATGAAGTATTTAATAGGTGCCTGGTACTTATGTGTTACTCCTACTTTATAGATAAGGAGCTGAACCTTGGGGAGGAAGTAATTATTCAAAGTCAT
Organism: Ctenomys sociabilis; assembly: GCA_004027165.1. Taxonomy (NCBI): domain Eukaryota; kingdom Metazoa; phylum Chordata; class Mammalia; order Rodentia; family Ctenomyidae; genus Ctenomys; species Ctenomys sociabilis. The sequence continues at coordinate 28,968 of PVKA01016399.1, forward strand.
TCAGAGGAGCAAGTGAGTAGCTGGGGGTCTGACCCCAGGCAGGCTGGCTCCTGAGCCTGTCTCACTCTTCTATGCCCCTCAGGCTCTCTGAGGCATTCTGAGATAATGTGCAGAAAGGATGGCTACCCAGAAAGTATGACAGAATAGGGGAGAAATGATTGCCTGAAGTTATCTCAAAAGTAAAAGATAGTTTTGGGAACTCTGTTTCTATTTGGCTGAGAAGGAAGATGGTAGCTTGTTCCTCAAGGTCAAATACAGCACTGCATTTATGAGGATACTAAAGACAGGGCAATGAAATTGCTGTCCATGTCCTGGATGTAAACTATCCATTTATTCTTTAGAAACAAAAGGGAGAGGAGGACCCAACACACTGAGAACCTAAATGTTATCATCCTTAATAACCCAGCTTGGAAATTAATGAGCTGTAGGAATGGAAAGACTCATTTTGCTTTGGCTCAGGCACAAAACTGATGGAATTCTCTCCTAATGCATTGTGGAGCTTTGTAATTGTTCCTCTAAACGGTCAATAGTTTTAATTCATATGTAATAAGTGATTTTAATCAGTCCCGGCAACTGTTTGCACAGGCGTTTTTTTTTCCCTTGCACAAGCTGCAACATGAGTGACATTTTAAACAGTCTCTTATCTGATTTTTCAAAGATGAATGCATATGTTTAAGAAAGTAAGTCTTGGGGTTATACCCACAAAATGAGAGGACAGCAAGTCCTCTCAGGTCACCAGTGACTTGTCTGTCTAATTTTGATTCTGGTTTAGAAAATCTTTTTGGTATCAACTAGCCCTTGATGTTTATGCTATTGACAATTTTATGTGCACTCAAAGGACACTAGCGACCATGAAAAATTCAACACTGATCACGATTCTATGCTAGTGCTAACCACACTAAGTGCAGAGAATATTATTCTATTTTTAGTGGAAATCTAAAACTTTTTAGCCACGTTCTATGATGTCATGTTGATAGGCCTCAGTCTAAACTGAGATAAATTGGAGTGCATCGCTTCTTTGTTTGCTTGTTTATTTGCTGAGATAGGATCTTACTAGGCAGTTCAGGCTGGGCTTGAACTTTCTATGTAGCCCTGGCTGGGAACAAGTTTATACGATCCTCCTGTCTCCTAAGTGCTATAATTGCACACTTGTACCACCAGTCGTGGCATGATATACTTTCAATAAAACCATAATAATATTTTTGTTTGCACTATCTGTATGTAAATGAAATAACTGGTTAGTTGAGTGGTCTGGCTTATCAGATAACAGATAACATGCAAGGATTATAATTTTCAATTAGTTAATGTCTATTCATATGCAGTGCAATTGATCAGCTCTGGTCTCCTCCCCATGGCATTTGGAAATGGAGGAAGAAGTGATTCCTCTTTATAGTTGTCTTAATTTATGCTCTGGTCTTGTGAATCTGGTGGATGTTTCATACTCTTGGTTTTACCTTATGGATTTTTTGAGGCTATGACAGATCTAATGACAATTTTGCTTTGCTTTTCAAAAATTTAATTGCAGAGTAAACTAATCATGCATTTTGTCTTTCACTTATAAAACCATGATCCATGTTTTGTTGTATTGGTGACAACAATAATTACCAAGAGCCCAGAAATTACAATGGGCAGGAATATTGTATTTTTATGTACATTATTTGCACTAATTATTATATATACACATATATTTTCAAGGCCATAATTATAAGACTGAATATATACCACTATCATTTTTATCATAGATTTAATTTCCAATTAATTCTAATGCAGCTGTGCCTTGATTTAATAAAATGTAAGCAGTGAAAAGTAATTTATATGCTTTAAGTTTTATGAAGACTTTTTTGATATGGAAAAATATCAAAAGTCCTCTCTTGTCACTGAAGTTAACATGCATAGCCTGCTGTATTTTATCAAGAGCTGCTCACTGTGTTGGAGCATGTGGCTTTAATAATGCATGTAATAAGTGAGGCGAGTACCTTGAGTGTCTGCAGAGTTAGAGCAGGATATGCAAATCCCTGGCCCCTACAAGACTGATACCCTTTCTAGGACAGACATGCTTTCCTGATCCCTTCTATTATTCTCACTTTCTCTACTCTTTTCTGTAGATGAAAGTGAATTATATCTAGACCAGTAAGTGAAATGGAATCATTATGTCAAGCAATCCTTTGCCTTTTAGGAGGAAAATATCACAAAAAACAACATGTTTAATAGAGAAGAAAAAATAATAAGAGCAATTAGAGTCCTCATAAAAGTGATTCCTGAACTTGAATTAGTTTAGGAAAAAAATTCCCTAAAACAGCTGCTTGGTTAACGGTGAGTGAAAAATGGCAGGAGCTAAGTCAGTGATCCCCAAATGGCTGCTAAACTAATTGCTTGGGAGGCTGCTTTGAAGATAGACAGAATATATTGCTTACATTTTGTGGAAAGTTGCTAATAGTTTTAGCAAGCCTTGTCTGCCCCTCTTTAAATCAAAACAAGGCAGCCCAGACCCCTCAAACCAAAGCGACCTTCGGGTCTGTTTCCTTTCATGTTCTCTTCTTCTCCCACACCACTGCACGGGCTATTTGGTCATTAACCATTCAACAAAAACACCTTGCTCAGTTCTAGGCCCTGCCGGGAGCAGGCCTGGGAACCTTCACCGTCACACCTGCCAGAGGCAGAGCTTGGAATGTGATGAGAAGCTGTTTGAGCTCTGTGTCGACCTATGACACACAGCAGCTGGAGTAGGTATTTGGTAGTTTATGTTTCTCTCCTTAATTCTTAGTAGAGTGCACCGTACTAGAAAATATCAAATTATTCTATTCCCAGGTAAGAAATACATATTTATATAAACTAATTAATAAGAGACATATTTACTACAATTTTCTCAATGCTCTATAATTAGTACCCCCAATCAGTATACTTAACAAAATGATTAAATTCCTGAAATATGTTCAGCTGAGTTTGTTGATTCCTATTATATTTCACGGAATCATTCATGCCATTCTGCATTTCTATGAACTGTTTTCCCAAATCGCTATCCTATTTCATTTTACTCTCTTGAGTTTTGGAAGTACTCTGGAGGAAGTAATGAGGAGGGTATCTCATGCTTTCCCATCTACTTTAAAGGGGTACGGACCTTCTGCACGATGCAAGATAAACAAGTAAGATTAAGTATAGGAATTATTGTTTTACACAGATCATACAGAAAAGTGCTTATCAAATGTAAAGGCATGAATTACATGGTGCTTTCTTTCAAGTTTTCTCTGTCACAGAATCAAAAAGACATTACCTGGATCCACCAACCGATAGTCAGAGCTCACTCATAGACGAATGGGTTGGTGACACAGTTGTCAGACTTAACAACCTGGAGGACACAGTACCAATTAAGTTTGAACATTTTTCTGTTATATCTCACATTTTGGATGGGACATACATATAAAAAAGTTGAGCTGTTGCTTATTTGAGGCTTCAGTTTAACTGAGTATCTTAAATGATACCTGCCAAGCCTATTAGGTAATCATGCGAGAATGAGATGACTAGGTCCATTCTTGTGATGTTTTCCGAGCTCTGGCATATTTTTATGCATCTGGCCCTCATGGTTAGCTTTGTATGTATGCAACACAGTTGATGGGTCCACATCTCAAGAATCTGATTCAGTAAAGCTGGAGTGGGACCTCAGAATTTGCATTTTTAGTGTAAAATCGCAGGTGATCCTGTGCTTTTGGAATTATCAATATCAACTGAACATTGCCCAAGTCATCATAAGTTGATCTTTCACAATAAACAAGCTGTTTGGCCAAAGAAGGAGATGGGAGTGAGAAAGAGAACAATTTTTAGAGTGGTCAATATTAAATGAAACTGTATTGTTCTTTTCAATGAGAGCAGTTTAGAATGCCAGATTCTGGGAGAATAAGGAATAAGGAAAAAAATTTCCAAAGATACCAAAAATAATTTGTGTAAAAATAAGTTTAAATTCCCCCAAACCGTCATTTGCTTTGTCTCTTCTCAACAAGCCCTTCAAATTGAAGTAAACCTAGAAATAAGACAATTTGTATCTCCTTGATTGATTTGTTTTTGTTTTTGGTGGAACTGGGGATTGAACACAGGCCCTTGCACTTGCCAGGGAAAGTGCTTATTCTACTGAGTCATCTCCCCGGCCCCACTTTGATTTATTTCTGAGAGAATATTGAAACAATTGCAGGGCTATTTATTTATTGATTTGGTACAGGGTCTCACTACACAACTTGACTCATAATGATCCTCCTGCCCCAGCCTCCCCAGTGCTGAAATTACAGGTGTGTACCACCAGGTCCAGTCTTAGTGGCCAGCGTGGTGTGGAGCCAGCATGGCATGTGGTAGATCGAACCCAGGTCCCTGTGCTTGCCAGGCAGGCACTTAGACTGCTGAGCTATCTCCTTGGTCCCCAGAGTAAAATTTAAGATTCCCTCCCAACTTGTAGCATCATCTGAAGGAGAACTTTCTGGGAATTTGTGAGAAAAATAGGCAAAAGATGATCACATGCATGCACTCATAGACTGCAGTGCCCAATGGGAATTATCTTTCTTATCTCTTTCAAATAGATTCTGTTTCAAATAATTCTGTCTTGTACTTCAATGTTTTTTTATTCTAATATTCTGTATCTTCACCATGGCCCACACTAGTTGCTAACATGAAAGCAAATGAAAATGCATCATATGCAAGGGTCTTGGTGATGCAAAACTGTGGACTGAGCCTGCAGTGCAGGTTGTGCTTTCTGCTCAGAAAGGGAATGAGCTTCAGAGTCATATGTCTGCATGACTAAATAAACAAATAAGTATATATAAATTAAAAATAAAAATAAATTGTGTTTGAAGTTATTTTTAGTAACTAGAAATTTGCAAGTTTTTTTTAGAATAGAATATTTTTATATTATTCATTCATTGTTTATGTTGTCATCTTTTTCTGTATAATCTGTCAGCAGGCAATTCAAGAGTCCTGGGTTTAAGTCTTTGATCCCATAATAATCAAGCTTTCGACCTTGAGAAAGTTGTATAACTTCTTTGTGCTATAGTTTTCTCACTGATAAAATTTGATGGGAGAAGTGAAAAGCTGACCTTCCATTTAATAAAATCTTTCTTTTCAGATGTAATTCATATGTCTAAACATCCAGTGAAAATTATAACTGAGTTAAATGAACAAACAATAACAAAACCCTTAGCAAAACATTTGCCTACTACTTTAAAAATAAAGAGTTTATTTAAGTACCAGAGCATCTTAACTAACCATATAAAGTTTCAATCTGATCATATGTAAAGGAATAAAGGGACAACTTTAAAAAAAAACCACATGATTTGTGCTATCAAAATTTTACTTGAACATAGAATCTTGCCATGCTATCCTACTTGTACATATTCCAGCATTCACAGTGTCACCCTGGAAATGCAGTATTGTCAGGTGTAGAGCTTAAAGTTTGAGAACCTTACATTTTGTGAAACATTTGCATTCTTTGATTTAAAAAAAGTTGGAAGCACAATAATCATTATTAGTTCCCCTCCCTACAGATAATCACTGTTAGAACTTCAACATGAAATCCTAATATTTACTCTTAACTTTTTCTTTACATTACCATCATATGACATGTAGAATTCAGCAATCTATTTTTCTAGCCTAATATTATGCTGTATGTATCTCCTCATGCATTTAAAGATCATTTTAAGTATTAAGACATCTTAAATAAGAGAAAGAAGTAAAAATAAATTTATTAGTAATGAAATAAGTGAAATAGGCTGTATTTTTTGATAAAGTATCTTATAGAGGAAACTAAAATCATTAGAACTGATAAATAATTACACCGTTTTTAGAATATATAGTCAATGTATAAGTCATAATGTTTCTATATATGAGTAATGAACTATCCAAAAGGACATGAAGAAAACTATTCCATTTATGTTTATAAAACAAATGAAATTAAATGAAATACACAGCTGCACATTTAACCAAAGAGGTGAAAAAACTAGTGCAAACTGTAAGAATGATGAAAGAAATTGAAGATAGCAGCACAAATAAATTGAAAGATGTTCTGTGTTCATGGAAAGCACAGATCACATCTCCATGCTACTTGAAATTATCTATTGATTTAATGCTATCACAGGCAAAATTCTCATGTAATTTTCCACATAAATATAAAAAATTATCTTTAAATTCATATGGGATCCCAAATAGCCAAAATCACTTGAACAAAGAAGAACACAGCTAACAGTATTACATCTGCTGAATTAAGAACATACTATGAAGTGATTATAATCAAAACAACATGGTACTGGTGCAAACATAGACATATTACCAAATGGAATAGGACACAAGGTCAAAAAATGAACCCACCAATTTATGCTGAATTAATTTTTGACAAAGGTTCTAAGTACATGTAATGGAAAATGGATAGTTCTGTAATAAATTATGTTGGGGAAATTGGTTATCCATATGCAGAAGTATGAAAATGGATCATATAACACACTGAAAAAAATCAACTCAAAATAGTAAACTGCTGAAGATCTAAAACTGTAAAGTTTCTAGAAGAGAGCTGGTGGAAAGATCTATGATGTAGGTCTAACCAAGAATATTGATGGATATAATCTAAAAGCACAGGCAACAAAGTACAGTATAGAAAAGTGAGACATCATCAAGCTAACAGTCTTCTGCATAGCGAAAGAAATTATTAAAAAGTGAAGAGGCACTGCTGTGGGGAAATACTGGCAAATATCCATTTGATAAAGCGTTAATAGCCATAATACATGAGGAACTCAATAGCAAGCATATAAGTAACTTGGTTTAAAATGTAGACAGCCCTAAACAGATCTTTCTCACTAGAAGACGTACAAATGGTCAACAAATGCATGAAAAAAAAATGCTCAACATCATTAATCATTAAGGAAATGCTCATTAAAATGGCAATGAGCTATCATGTCACACCTGTTAAAAATTTCAACAAAGAGAAAAGTATTGATGAGGATGTGGAAAAGAATGAACTTTTATACTCTGAAAATGTACATTATAGCCATTATGAAAAGAAAACTAGTATGAAGTTTCCTCAAAAAACAACAATCCTGTTGAATAAAGCTGTTCATTACAGCCTTATACAAAACAACCAATTTGCAGAATCAGGAGTCTATCAATGAATGAATGGACAAAGAAAATGTGATATGCAAAGGAATATTACTTAGCCTTAAAAAGAATATTCTATCATTTATGATACTGTGAATGAAACTAGATGGCATTATGCTAAGCCAGGCACAAAGAAAAACACCTGATCTCATTTATATGTGGAATTCAGTCAAAAATGTCAAACTCAATTAATTAGAGAACAGAACGACAATTACCAGGGGCTGGAGTTGAGAGGAGGGTGGACTCAGGAACTATTAATAAAAAATTAAAAAAAAGGAGCCCCAGCCCCAAGCCCACCAAACAAGTGGGAATTTTCCCGACTCTCCTGGCATCCCGGTTTGAAGAGTGTGTGGTGAGTCTGAGTGAGAGCCTTTGGCTTCTCCCCATGTGCGCTGCGATATCGAGAGCCCCTGCCCCCAAGCCCGCCCAGCGAGTGAGAATTTTTCCTGCTCTCTGGGCATCCAATCCATGATCTACACGAGTACAGTTCGCTGAGTGTGTGGGAGAGCCTTTTGCTCTGCGCCATCCAGAGCCCAAGGCCCCAAGATCTCCGAGGGAGCAACCAGCCTGAGACACCCCAGACAGGCCTGCCTGGCAACTCCCTGGAGCCACTGTCCTCAAGCCCGCCACAGGAGTGAGAGTGTTTGTGACCCTCCCTGTACCTGATCCACCCTCGCAGGGCCTGGTGAGTGTGAGAAAGAGCTTCTGCGCTCCCCAGTGCTTCCTGGATCAGTGACACAACAGAGGGGAACCCTAAGCTCACACTTGTACCAGAAGAGCTGCACCAAAAAGAAACTGAACACAACAGCTAGATCCAGGCAGGGATAACTGGATAATCTCAAACTTAATAGACTGGCACCCAAATCTCACTACAAGCTAAGGCTACAGCTGCACCAAAGCTCTACACCAAAGGTCAGAGGCCAGTGCTCTACAAAATGACAAATACAAGGAGCAAAAGGCAATCTCAGGCCATGAGTCTGCCAATAAGTGCAGAGGACACTAGCTCAGCTAAAATGAGTAAAATAACAGAGGCAGAAGCAGAGAAACAACAGCAGAAAGGTATAGAGGAACTCAGACCAGAATTGATGCCTGAAATGAAAAAGAAAATTTTGAATACATAGCATCTGAAGTAATGACTCACATCCAGAAACATATGGGGGAAACCCAATGCCCACCCACAACAAGTGTAAAGAACATGATTTCAGCTGAAACATATGAATTAACAGCACTGAAAGCAAAGAAACAATAGCAGAAAGGTAAAGAGGAACTCAAAGCACAAATAATTTCTGAAATAAAAAAAGAATTCCTTGAAATCATAGCATCTGAAGTAGAGAATCAATTCTGGAAATATATGGAGGAAACCCAATTTGGAAAAAAAACTCTGCAGTAAAAGAATTAATAGCTACCTCTAAAGAACACATTGATAAAAAAAAATAGAGATCAGAAATATGATGGATTCTAGAATGAGCAACATAGAAAAGAAATAGATTGCATGAAGCCGAGTCTAAGAGATATAGAAGAACTAAAAATCTCAATCACGAATCTACAAAACCGTTTGAGTGAAAGCAAAGACAGAGTTCTAGCTCTTGAAGACACAGGTGCAGCTAATGAAAAGGTGAGAAAGGATCTCATAAAAACAACAAGGATGCAAGAAAAAATATTCCATCACCTACAAGATGACACCCAGGTGAACAATGTGAGATTAATTGGCATTAATAAGCATGAAGGAGTCAATACAAATGGTATAAAAAAAATATGGGCAGAAGTAATACCAGAACACTTCCCAAATAGGAGGAAACAATCCAGCATTCTGGTAACTGAAGCATACAGAACACCAAATAACTTCAACCCAAATAAAAACACACCAAGACATATAATAGTCAATATCCCAGAAATATAACACAAAAATAATATACTGAAAGCTGCTAGAGAGAAGAAGCAGATCACATTCAAAGGAAATCCCACCAGAATTATAGCCAACTTCTCTACACAAACCATGAAGGCAAGGAGAACATGGAGCAAAGATCTTTAAGTCCTGCAAGAAAACAAATTCCAGCCCAGACTTTTATACCCTGCAAAACTCTCTTTCAAGTTTGATGGAGGAGTGAAATACTTCCATGACAAAGAACAACTAAAGAATTTCATGATGACAAAGTCATCCCTTCACAGGCTGCTGAAAGATGTTCCAGAGAGAGACCACAATGACAAGAACTCCACAAATGAGAAAGGAAGGAACCCACTAAACAGGACAGACAGTTAAACACAGGATACAAAGGAGTAAACAACAATAGGTAGATATCATGACAAACATAAGTCAACACATTTCAATTATAACCATCAAAGTAAATGGACTCAATTCACCAATTAAGAGAAATAGACTGGCATAGTGGATTAGGAAACAAAATCCAATAATATGCTGGAAACACACTTAAGTCAAAAGGACATTCATAGGCTCAAAGTCCAAGGATGGAAAACAATACTACATGCCCCAGCATCTCAGAAAAAAGCAGTAGTAGCAATTCTGTTCTCAGACAATCTTAATTTCAAACCAAGAATGATCAAACAATACAAAGAAGGCCACTATATATTGCGTAGGGGAAAACTTCAAGAGGAAGAGGTAACACGCATAAATATCTATGCACCAAACAGAGGAGCACCCAACTATGTAAGACAAATCTTAATGGACAGGAACAACCTAATATCCAAGATCACAATCTTGACAGGAGAACTTAACACGCCCTTATCTCAAAAACATAGGTCAACCAGACAAAAAATTAGCAAGGAAGTAGCAGAACTGAACCAGAGATTGGGACAAATGTACCTGGTGCACATATACAGAGTGTTCCACACAACCACAGCTGAATACACATTTTTTTCAGCTGCACACAAGTCATTTTTTAAAATAGACCACATATTAGTACATATGACATCAAAAGAGTATGCAAGAAAATAAAAATTGTCCTTTGCATATTATCTGACCACAGTGCAATGAAACTGGAACTAAATGACAAAAGAAACCAGAAAAACGCGCTAAATTCATGGAAATTAATGCCCTACTCACCAGTCAATGCTTCACAGATGAAATTAAAGAAGAAATTCAACAATATCTACAGTTCACTGAAAATTCAACCACAATTTACTGGAATTTATGTGATGGGATGAAAGCAGCTCTTAGAGGGAAAATCATAGCTATGAACTCACACATTAGGAAAACAGAACTGGAACAAATAAGCACTCTAATGTTGTACCTTTGACATCTAGAAAAAGAAGAGCAAACCAAACCCAGAGTGCAAAGACAGGAAGAAATCATAAAGATTAGAGCAGAAATTAATTCAATTGACATGAAGAAAACAGTTCAAAGAATCCATAAATAAAAAAGTTCGTTCTTGAAAGACTAAACGAAGTTGATAAGCCCCTAGCCAACCTCATCAAAAAGAGGAAAGAAAAAATTCAAATACAAGCAATAAGGAATGCAAAGGGTGAAATCACCGTAGACCCAGTGGAAATTCACAAGATTATCAATAGCTACCTGGAGAACCTTTATGCTCAGAGAAGAGAAGACACAGAAGAAATGGACAGATTCCTTGAAAAGTTAAAATTACAAAAACTGAACCAAGAAGATATAACAACTCTCAGTAAGCCAATAATAGCCAACAAAATATGAAATGTAATAAAATGCTTGCTGACAAAGAAAAGTCCAGGTCCTGATGGATTCACAGCTGAATTCTAGAAGAGATTGATAGAAGATATAACCCTTACACTCCTCAAACTCTTCAATGAAATTGAAAAGGAAGCAGTCCTCCAAAAATCATTACTGGATGCATGTATTACACTGATTCCAAAACCAGGGAAAGATACACCCAAAAAAGAGAACTATAGGCCAATCTCCCTCATGAACATAGATGCAAAAATCCTCAATAAAATCGTAGCAAACAGAATACAACAAATCATCAAGGAGATCATACACCATGACCAGGTAGGATTCATCCCAGGGATGCAAGGATGATTCAATATTTGAAAAACTATAAATGTAATACAGTATATTAATAGACTGAAATCTAAAACTACATGACCATCTCAATTGATGCAGAAAAGCCTTTCACAAAGTTCAAAACTCATTCATGTTTCAAACCACACAGAAAATTGGAATAGATTGAATCTACCACAATTTGATAAAAACCATCTATGACAACCCAACAGCTAATATAATTCTAAATGGGGAAAAACTGAAATGTTTTACTCTTACATCAGGTATAAGACACGGATGTCCTCCATCACTTCATCTATTCAATATAGTTTTGGAATCATTAGCAACAGCCATTAGACAAGAATTAGAAATAAAAGAAATAGAATAGTTTAGAAGAAGTTAAATTATCACTATTTGAAGATGGCATGATACTTTACTTGGAAGACCCAAAACATTCCACAAAGAAGCTGCTAGAATTGATACAGAAATTCAGTAGCATAGCAAAATACAAAGTCAATACTCAAAAGACAATTCCTCTACACAGATAAAAAATACACTGACAGAGAAACTTTAGAAACAATACCTTTTACAATAGCACCACGAGAAATGAAATAACTTGGAATTCACTTAACCAAGGAAGTCAAAGATCTTTTCGCAGAAAATTACAGTACCCTAAGAAAAGAGGTTATAGAGGATTTCAGAAAATTGAACGATATTCCTTGCTCCTGGATAGGAAGAACCAACATCGTGAAGATGGCCATACTCCCAAAATTGCTGTACAGATTTCATGTAATCCCTATCAAACTGCCACCAACATACCTCCCAGATATAGAAAAATCAATCCTAAAATTTATTTGGAACCACAAATGATCCAGAATAGCAAAGGCAATCTTGGCCAATAAAGACAAGGCAGGAGGCATCACAATTCCTGACTTGAAATTATACTACAAAGAAACTGTGATAAAATCAACATTGTATTGGCAACAAAATAGTCCTGAGGATCAATGGAATAGATTTGAAGGTGCAGAGCCATCTATGGACACACTCAGACATCTGATCTTCGACAAAGCATCCAAACAAGCTTACTGGAAGAAAGATAGCCTCTTTAACAAATAGTACTGGAAAACCTGGCTTTCTATATGCCGAAAACTAAATCTTGACCCAGCTCTATCACCATGCACTAAGGTAAAGTCAAAATGGATTAAAGGTCTAAACATTAAAACAGAAACACTCAATCTCCTGGAAGAGAAAGTAGGAGGAACTCTTGAAGACATAGGGGTAGGTAAAGAGCTCATGAACAAACATATATTTGCACGGGAAACACTTGAAAGAATCAACAACTGATTCTCTTTGATCAAGAGATCAACTCTTCTTGAGGAGTTTCTGCACATCAAAAGAAATTGTCAACAAAGTGAAAAGACAACCCACTAATTTTGAAAAAAATCTTAACTAATAAGCAATCAGAAAAGGTTTGCTGTCTAGAATATATAAAGAACTAAGATATAACAGAGCCCTCAGGTTTAAAGACCCAATTCCGAAATGGGCATCTGAGATGAATACAC
>PVKA01016400.1:7753-48113 GCA_004027165.1 Ctenomys sociabilis
AAAAAGTTGCCAGTACCTACTGTTTACATTGGATCAGAAGGTGGATACATGTAATTAACATGTATTAATCTTTTTCTGCCTTTTTTTCCCCTTCCTCCTTCCCTCTCTCTTTTCCTCCCTCCATCTTTGGGTTCCTTTACGTTTGCAAAAGATATATCTCCATGACTTCTGCTACCTAGCTTTTGTTTTTTTTTAATTATTTCTACTTTGTGCTTCACTTTTAAGAGAAATTATATGATTTTTTTTTTATTTTGTGATACCAGGGATCAAACTCAGGACCTTGTACTTGCCAGGCAGGCACTTAAGCCACTGAGCTACCTCCCCAACCCCAATTATATGGTATTTAAGTTTGTGTACCTAACTTATTTCATCTAGCAGTATAGTCTCAAGGTGCATCCATTTTCCTAAAATTAGTTCAAATTTATTCTTCTTTATAGCAGAATAGTACTGCCTTATTAAAAGGTAACACTTCTTGATTCATTCATCTGTTGATAGACATGTGAACCGCTTCCAAGTTTTAGCTATTATGAGCTATGCTGCTATAAATATGAGCTTGCATGAATCACTCTTTTCTTAGAATGTATTTTAATTATAATCATATGGCTTTTTGCTTGATGGCTGTAAAAGCAAATCGTTACACCTCCTTTCCATTTGTTTCCTTAAATATAATGGAAAACTAATTAATCACATTTCATGCCAGTTTCCACATAATCGAACGCTGCTAATTTTGGGGGGAATCTTACTGCAAATGCACAGCTAACTTTCCGAGACATTCAGAACAGTTTTCTTCTGATAAGACCTGGCACATGGTAAACATCAGTAAATACTTTCTCTAGGTAATTAAAATAGAATTTAAAAAGAAATGACTGAGTCTTCTTTACCTATCACAGCAATATCAGGGAGACTAACACACCAGAGTAGCAAATTCTGTCAACCTGTATTTTGCTGCTTTTTAAAAATGAGGAAAATGGCATCTTAGGTAGTTAATAAGCTTTTGCTTCTAATAAGTGAATAATACCTTTAAAAAACTCAAGCCTGACTCACTTTTGAAATTAAATGAAAAGTGAGGTACAAAAGAAAATTGTATAGAAATGCTTTCTTAGGGCCGGGGAGATAGATAGCTTGGCAGACTAAGTGCCTGCTTAGGTAAGCACAGGGACTGGAGTTTGATCTCCAGTACCACACGCCCCATCCCCCCATGTGCTGAGCCACTGAGATCAGCTGTGGTGGTGCACGCCTCTAATCCCACCGCTGGGGAGGCTGAAAACAGGAGAATCACCACGAGACCGAGCTGTGTAGTGAGACCCTATACCAAAAACAAGAAAGAAGGAAGGAGAAGGAAGGAAGGAAGGAAGGAAGGAAGGAAGGAAGGAAGGAAGGAAGGAAGGAAGGAAAGAAAGAAAGAAAGAAAGAAAGAAAGAAAGAAAGAAAGAAAGAAAGAAAGAAAGAAAGAAAGAAAGAAAGAAAGAAAGAAGAAAGAAAGAAAGAAAAGCAAGCAAGCTTTTGCAGATACCTCTGGGCTTCCCTCAAACCCATAGAATTTTTTAAGCACTCAATCTCTTATCCATCACTTCTCTTTTCCCCACCCCTGTAGGCATTAGTGTCAGAGGTTGACTCTTTTCATGAGAAAATTGTGGCCCTGGAGGAAAAAGCCTCACAGCTGGAGAAATCTGGAAATGACGCGAGCAAAGCAACCCTAAGCAGGTCGACGACTACCGCCTGGCAGCGCTGGACTCGCCTCCGTGCTGTGGCCCAGGACCAGGAGAAGATACTGGAAGACGCGGTGGAGGAGTGGACGGGGCTGAGCAGCAAGGTGACGTCTGTTGCTGAACAGCTGAAGTTGTTTTGTCCACTAACGTTTACAAAATATTCTGAAAACCAGAATTTTTGGTCCTTTTGAAATCGACTTTATACTGCTTCTCAACCTTTTGGCTCAGATCAAGTGTGAAACCAACTTTATAAAAGTAAAATGCCTTTAAAAATCTCTTTTTCAATGACATGAAAACTAAATTATGAAACAAAATGCAATATACAGTATCAGTGTAAGGATAGCTAAGGTGACTGTGCTTACTAATGTCTATGGTTTTTGAAGATAGCTGTTAAAGCTTACAATTTTTTTATTTTTTATTTTTTTCAGAACCAGGGATTGAACTCAGGTTCTCATGCTTGCCAGGGAAGTATTTATTCTACTGAGCCATCTCCCCAGCCCCACAATTTTTATTTTGACCAATTTTTATATAGTAGTATCTGAGCAACTACACTGAAGACAGCAATGTGTGCTGTAACAACCACTGTTGACTAGTATCTTACCTAGTATTTTGATGCTCTTTAAAATAAATTTAAAAAAATAAAAAGGACAAGAAAAATACATCAAGGTTTATGGAAAGGAAGAGTCAATGGCTTCACTGTGGATCAGTCTTACACCCTTGTATCTATCTGATACTCTGAGCAACAAATCTGATCTAACAATATAGAGTGTAGCAGCCATTGTTAATTTCCTCTTCTGGTTTTTAAATCCTATACCACTTTTATTGTCTTACAGTGCTTTGTTTTTGTCTTTTTCTTATTTTTTTCTCTTTAAAAAAAAAAAAAAAGAAAATTCAATGTAGTCCCAAGTCAGGGCCAAATGATTCCAATTAGAAAACCAACCAAAGGACCAGGGAGATGGCTCAGTGGATTAAGCGCTTCCCTTGCAAGCACAAGGGCTTGAGTTCAACCCCCAGTTCCACCAAAAAAAAAGAAAAAGAAAAGAAAACCAAAAACTATGTTTTGAAAGGAAGTCAAGCTGATTTAAATGCCACTTGCCCTTTTACTTGGTCTTGAAAAGTATGAAATACATATTCTCTGCCATGAAAATCAGCAAGAATTTGATTCATTTCTCAAACCCTGTATTTACTTTATTCCATCATTTAACTAGCATCCAGTATGTTAAGTTTTATCTTCATGACTCAAAGGCACATGTTTGTGTTAATTTAAATATTGGAAACAATTTTTGTTTAGTTCTTCTTAACTAAAAATTTTTCTTAACTATATATAGTCTCTGATTGCCCTAATACAATTTTGAAATAAAAGTTTTTAATCCAGAGTAAAAAAGGTGGCCTTTCCTTTCATGTTAAGGAGATCACTCCTATTTTACTTTCCTAAAATTCAGAGATTATATCATTATCTTGAAAGTGTGGTGTTAAATATGGCATTTACCAGCTCTAGACTTGTCCCACTTTTACAGTTGATTTTTGAGCTTCACAATATGTTTATTCACATTAGGTTAAAAAAGCCACTGAAATCATTGATCAGCTGCAAGATAAGTTACCTGGAAGTCCAGCTGAAAAAGCCTCCAAAGCAGAACTATTGGCCCTGCTGGAATACCATGACACGTGTGTGCTAGAGCTGGACCAGCAGCAGCTGACTTTGGGCATGCTGCAGCAGTGTGCCCTGAGCATGCTCCAGGAGGGAGCCCTCGTCCGCGGAGAAGAGCCTCCCATCCTGCAGGAGATCGCAGCTATACAAGATCAGTGCCTCAAGTGAGTGAAAGCCTTCACTCATTAACTTCTGCTATGCTTGGGCCAACCCAAAGGGACAATGATGGCACTCAGGGCAGTGATGCTTCATCATGCCACTTTCAAAATGTGGGGATCCATGACCATCATCTCCAATTTTGAATTTGCTAAACTTCCATCTTTTAACTAACAGCATGCAAAACATACATCTGGTAGTACTTACACATACAGTGGTGAAGCAGACCTACCTGAGCCTGCCTTCCTACAGTTTACAATCAAGCAACAGAGATAAACAACTGAAAAGCTATTTCAGAAGCTCTGAAATGAATGCAGGGCCAAGAATACAGATCAGCACCATAAGTTCCTGCCTAGTAATCACAAGGCCCTGAGTTCAGTCTCTAGTATCGAGAGAGAGAGAGAGAGAGAGAGAGAGAGAGAGAGAGAGAGAGAGAGAGAGAGAGAGATACTGAAGAAATGCAACACCCAGAGAATCCATCTAGGAGTAGAGAAGAGGGCATTTCTTCTGAAGCTGGAGACAGTGGGCTTCAGCTAAGTATTGAGGTGGGAATGATAGGTATGGAGCCATGGAAGGAAGGACTCATGGCACTTAAAAGAACCTTCTTGTGTGATGGGGAGAGAGTATGAAATGATTCAAGAGATATGAAGCTTGAAATGTAAAAGAATTGAGAGCTATTTAAAATTTGACTTGGGGCTGGGGAGGTGGCTCAGTGGAATAAGTGTTTCTGTGACAAGCGCAAGGGCCTGAGTTCAATCCCCGGTTCCTCAAAAAAAAAAAATTAACTTGGCTAAAACTTGATGCTTATTGGGAGAGAAGAGCATAAATGACATCAAAGTCCAGGTAATTACTAGGCACTTACTGGTAACAAATGTAGTAAGTAAAAGCTTAAACTCAGTGTTACACAGCACACTTCTTGGCCCAGAGAAGAAAATATCATTAGAAAATTTAATGTCTGAATTAAGTAATAAATAATATTGCCATATACACATTACTGCATTCATTTCTATTTCTTTCTCTCTCTCTCCCTCTCTCTCTCTCTCTCTCTCTCTCTCTCTCTCTCTTTCCCCTCCCCTCCCCGCCCCCTGTGGTACTGGGGATTGAACTCAGGGCCTTGTGCTCACTAGGCAGGCACTTATGGTGCTAAGCTGTATCCTTGGCCCTGCATTCATCTCTTACATTATAGCTGTCAGGCTCATCTGACACCACATATTGAAAACTTTTTGCTAGATTCACATTTATTCAAATAAAGAATTAAAACTTATACTTAAAACTTAATTGAAATTTGGACCTTATTCATTGTGAAATATCCAAAGCTTGATTCTTCATTGAAAGGGTACTCTCTAATAGCTACAAATATTCCAGTTATACATTACTGGTGCTGGATGCTTGATACTGGTGCTGTATGTTTGAGCAGATTTCTAAAGAGGAAGTAAATAACCCAATATTTTTCAGGTGCTTTAGATTGGAAAGTCAATTGCAATTTAGTAGCATAGAAAAAAAAGTCAACTGTCAATTTTCCAGGGACAAATTATTCATTTCCTATAACATGTACTTTTTATTGTATTTTATGTGAATTTACTACTGAATATTATCTGACAGTTTTGAGACAGTGTCTTTACTTGCAAAAATGATACTAGGTTTTACTTTTCATATGTTCCTGATAAAACAATGTAGTTTCAGCAGCTATTTTCATTTCACATCCACTTTTGGCATCTTCTAATCTTTCCTGAAGCATGCAAGAGAAAGTAAAGAGTAATGGGAAGTTGGTGAAGCAAGAGCTGCAGGAGCGAGAAGTGGTGGAGAATCAAATTAATTCTGTGAAATCTTGGGTTCAAGAGACAAAGGAATATTTAGGGAATCCAACAATCGAAATAGATGCTCAGCTTGAAGAACTGAAGGTACAAAAATTCTCCATGCTTTATACCAATTGTTTAAGAAACAGTTGTCCTTATATTAAATTAGGTACACTTGTTTATATTTAATGAAATATTGAATTCAAAAAAAAATTTTTGCAGAATCAGAGATTGAACTCAGGCCCTTGTGCTTTCCAGGAAAGTGCTTATTCTACTGAGCCATCTCCCCAGCCCCTGAATTCAAAATTTTAGACATGCACTATGTAAAAGGCATTTAGCCTGATATGGTAGTCTAAGAATCACTTACATCTGAGAGTTCAAAGCCAGTCTGGCCAACATAGTGAAACCCTGTCTAAAAGAAAAGGCATTTAGAATTATTTTTTGGACTTTTTATGTCATTAAAAAAAGACATAAGCCATATTTAGGGGTTTTTTTTAAGTTTAATTTTTTTGAAGGTGATTCTGTACTCAGTTGACAATTCTCTTAGTCAAATATGGATGAACAATATAGCCTTATCTCTATGCCCATAAAAATCATTTTCTTTGTCAAGCTCCCAGGAGGTTCTTACACTGGTCACTTTTTCAGCTCCTCCTAACAGAAGCCACAGGTCACCACCAGAGCATCGAGAGACTGACTGAAGAACAGAAGAATAAGTACTCAGGCCTCTGTACTATAGTGCCTTCCGAAATCTCTCTTCAGTTAGCAGAAGTGGCACTGAACCTGAAGATCTATGAGCAGGTACATCTGAGATCAACCTAGTGTTCCTTTCTATTCTTTTTGGAGTCCATTGTTTTGTATGAGTTCTCATATCATCTATCTGGTTCCATTTATGTTTTAAATAATGGCTTAAGAAAGCAAACATAACATTTATTTCTTGTATTCAACACATATTTATTGTATACATAGAGTGTGCTGGGCACTCTTCTAATTCAACTAGACACAAGAGGAGTAAGTGATACCATTTGAGGAAAACAATGAAATAACAGAAAAGGTAAATTCAGGGAAGACCAAAGGTATCCTTAGCAAAATGATAGTGGAAGGGCTTCAAGTCCGAACAACTGAGGAAGGGAGGAAGGAAACATAAACCATCTCTACAAACTGAAAACTAGTCTTAATGAAAAACATACAGTTCATTCTGATGTTGAGATCAGAGGGAGATTTTTATCTTTAATCTCATAAAGGAGACACACTTTCATGTCCTGCAAACAGTTTCATGGAGCAGCAGTGGCTTTTTAGGACTGTGTGGGTGACTGAATGCTAAAGCCATTAAATTTTAGTTAAAACCATTTCATCTAGGATGAAGACACAATATACACAAATTCTAAATCTCTGTAGGAAATAGAAAATACACACTCTATACTTCATGCAAGTAGTTTGAACTTTTTAGAATCTCCAGTGTAAAAGACAGTGTTTTAAAAATCTTATCAAAATCCAGCTCAACTGTATGATGAACTTGATTTAGACTAATATGTACTCTGTCATATCTTAAATATTTGATAGACCTATTTTAGTTCTTAGGCTCTATTGGGGAGGATGACTTGACTAGGTCAGTTCTGTTTTTGAAATTTCAAATTTAGGTTTTTCTTTGTTTCTGGAGATAGTTCCCTAAAATACAGTTATTCATATGCAATGCAGTTCTTAGGCTAGCAAAGTATTGTTTTTTTAACAGACTTTCATGTAGATAAAGAAAGAAAACATTTCTCCTCTTTAGTATCTTGTTTTCAGTTTAGTTTTTAAGTAAATATGTAAGTGTTTGCTATCTAATCAGACCTAACCCATTAGAAATTTTTAAGTGTGAGCTCTTTTCCCCTCCCTCCCCTCACCTCATGTCAGTGGGTTGCACTCTGGGAATATAGTTGGAAGCTAAGGAAAGAGCTAGGCCAGGGAGATGGCTCAGTGGAATAAGCACTTCCCTGGCAAACACAAGGGCCTGAGTTCAATCCCTGGTTCCGCAAAAAAACAGAAAAGAGCTAGCACATCATTAACAAACAGTTGCAAAAAGGTACTCAGAAAACAAAAGCCTGTACCTTTAGCTATTTGTGGGAAGTATTCTATCTTAGGAAGTCAAAGCAAAAGATTAAAGGAGATTGTATACTTGAAAAAGTCTTAAAAAGTAGAGAAGGTAGGATTCAGTTATCTACTGAGCCTTTCCTAGCATTTTGTAAATATTTAATCAGTGAGACATGGTAGGCACACTGGCTATTTCCTTGGTGGGCCAACAGCAGGAGGAGCACTCGAAGTGTGGAAAGATGGTGGTATGTAAAGCTGCCGCAAAACCAGGGAGCTTGTGGCTGATTTGATTCAGCTCCTTTGTGGATGGCAAAGCTACTCTATCCGCTGAAATGTCTCTGGTCAACATCCTTTGAGATTTTTTAGCGCCTATGATCCAGTTTTAACACTGTTGGTTTTGCTGTTGTTGTTGATTACTTAGATCCAAGAAAAGGTAAAAGAAATTGAGCAGAGCAAGGCCAAGAGCCAGGAATTCAGCCGGCAAATTCAGAAGGTAGCCAAAGACCTCACTGTGATTTTAACGAAGCTGAAAGCAAAAACCAATAACCTAGCTCAAGCTAAAACTGACCAAAAGGTAAGGAGGGAGGAGTCAGTTTTATTTACAGATAAAGCGAAAAGCAAAAAAAAAAAAAAAAAAAAACCTCTCTTAGCAAACCTCACTAAAGAGACATTTATATGTAAATGTACTTACAATTGCATGAGCCCAGTTACATAATTAATCATTGCAACTGAAATGTTTTAATACACAGTGATGCATACATGAATAAGAGAAAAGTATATAAAAAGGTTTAGTGAGGGCAAGCTTGTAAACACAAGTTCGTAATCTCCAGATTGATTCATGTTTCTGGTAGTTCATTCTGTCTTTATACCCTGTCCATGAGTGAAATGAGTAATCTGTTTGGGTTGGGCAGAAGGAAAATGCAGTCCCTGGCATTCAGGAGATAAAAGCCAAGACTGGAGCACACTCTGTTCTGCCTCTCCAAAACCCCAGAACACTGAAAGACGTCAAAGTAGAAGTGCTTTTCCTAATATTAGGCTTTTATAAGTATTGCATAAAATATAATCCTCCCGATCACAGCCTATTTTCTATACTCTAATGTCCTTGTATCGGATGACCGTCTAGGTCCTGGGAGAGGAGCTAGACGGCTGCAATGCAAAGCTAATGGACTTAGATGCAGCAGTCCAGAAGTTCTCAGAACAGCACGGCCACCTGGGCAAGCCCCTAGCCAAGAAGATAGGAAAACTGACCGAGCTTCAGCAGCAGACTGTTCGGCAGGCCGAGAGTCGGCTCTCCACGCTCAACCAGGTCTGTGCTCCAGCCCAGCATCTGTGCTTGCAGGCAGAAACCTTAAACACCCATCTTCCTATTGAAAACCATTGAAAAGATGATACTCGCAATGATGGAAGATGTTTGGATGTGGTTTATTTCATACCATGCTTGTGCTACTATGCTTTGTATGCAAACCTATATTTGTTTCATAGCTAATAGTATTATAAATTCACTAACAACAATTGTTATTCAGGGACCAGGGAGATAGCTCAGTAGAATAAGTGCTTGCCTAGCCAGCGCAAGGGCCTGAGTTCAATCCCTGGTTCCACCAAAAAAAAGAAATGTTACATAGATGGATTTAGGGGGAAATAGTTTGTAGACTGGAAGAATATTTCATAAAAGAAATACCCATTTATTAACAAGTTTTATAAAAATCATTGGGCAAATTTAGATATCTTAATGTAAGGTGAGGGTGTGGGTGTGGGTATGTATATATGTCTGTATGTTTGCACTTAGTTAATAGGTCATGTAGTGTATTAATGAATTAGTTAATGAATCAGTTACTTACCTATCCTTTCCTACCACTGGGACAAAGTGCCCACTGCCCACAACTTAGGGGAACAGAGATTCATTTTGGCTCATGGTTTTCAAAAGATTCAGGCCACACTTGGTTGTTCCAGGAAAAAACAGTGTGGAAAAACTTCCTGGGAAGGAAAGCTCTGAAGCAAAGCTGTGCAGCCCATGATACATAGAAGCAGAGAGGAGCAAGGAGCCAGGGACACACAGAGACCCTTCCAGGTCACACGTGCAGGGCCCGCCTCTGCTGACCAGTTCCTGCACCCTAACGGCCCCCTCAGCCCTCACTTCGTCGATGGCTTAATCAGCTGATGGTCACCCCGTGATCTAGCCACCTTGTAAATCCTCCACTTCTCAACACTCAAGACTTTTGAGGGAAATTTTAGATCTAAACCATGAACAGATTTGCAGACAACTTCACAAATTCAATAAGTATTATTTGTAACTAAAATTTGAAATTGGTAACCAGTGAATCTTGAAATCTGGCATGCTAGGGTTCCCACCTGTCACCTCCTTCCCAGGTAGAAAGTGGAATGTGAGAAAGGAGCAGAAGGCAGCTGGATAGGCCAGGGATATAGCTCAGCAGCACAGCACCTGCCCGTCAAGCGCAAGGTCCTGAGGTGGATTTCCGGTATCAGGAAAAAAAAGAAAAAAGCAGCTTGACAGATAAGTCAAATGAGAAGGGGAACAGGTGAAGAGAAATATTCAGGCATATTAAGAACTTCAACCTTCCCCTAAAGTTGCTGGGAAACCTTTGATAGGTTTCAACGTAGAAATGAGTTTTCATGGTTCCTTTCAATAGCACATGTGTGACTGATTTGTAGCTCAAGAGGCAGAATTGATATTCATGAATGTTCATGATTTTTTAGGCAGCTTCCCATTTAGAAGAGTACAATGAAATGCTTGGATTAATTTTGAAGTGGATCGAGAAAGCTAAAGTCTTGGTACATGGAAATATTGTGTGGAATTCTTCAAGCCAACTTCGGGAACAGTACATTTCACATCAGGTAACCTTAGGGAAAATAGGTTTCAAAGAGTAACAAAGAGGGGCCAGGGACATGGCTCAGTTGGTTACACGGGGGGGGGGGGGGAGCAGTTTGACTGACAAAATTTAGGGGGCCATGATGTAAACTCTTTGTAGGTACCAGATCAGAAGAACGCTGACTTTTCTAGTTTAACAGAAAGTAGCTACCCGTGAGATTCTATGAGACAATGTATAAACCATGACAAGGTCCTCTACTTTTCCTAGATCTTCTTTTCCCAACACCAAAGACAATCAGCTCTACATAACTATTTTTTCAACTTTTTAAAAAAGTTATATGCAGGGAAATTCTATACAGTGATTCAAGAAAGATCTTAGGCTCCACATCCCTCAGCCTGAGAAAAACACTGAATTCTGCCATTAGGAACTACGTGATTTGGAGCAAAATATCTTGCCTCTTTTACTTCTGTCTTCTCATTTGTAAAGCGGGGGAGGGAACAGTAGTGACACATCAGACAGGAGGATTAAATGGCTTCGTGGATCTCCAAACATCTGGTAGACACAGGTGCTCCGTAGGAGGTCCCTGCAGCCTTCTCTGCTTCCTTCTGCTTCTGCTGGGCTCAGTCTGGAGCCTTCCAGGGCAGGGCAGGGTCAGCAGGAACAAACAGGGAGTCCACATCACATGGCAACTATGTTACTTCATTTCCTGTGAAGTTATGGGACAACAATACTTCTTTTGTTCATACTGGGCAGGAAATTATCTCATCCCATGGTAACCATGGTTTGAACTGGTTATAGGTATCTAACAGACTACTCATCTTGCAACAGAATATAGACTGACTTTTCTTTAGGTAACATGGATATCCCCCAGCATTTGGGCTTTTTTTTATTACATAACTTAGCTATATGTATCTTTTCCTTAACCCCCTTTTCCAGTCCAATGGACAGAGTTCTGCGCTGTTCTCTTCCAGAAAAGCTTTGGCAGTGCCTGATGTGGCCCCGGCATTCACAGTCTTCTTTTGCTGGTCGGTCTGCACCACTCCCATGGTGCCTGCCTTACAGCTTGGTTTGTTTGGTGCAGGAAATGCTTAGATGTGAACAGACAGACACTCCCTTACAGTTGAGTGAAACATACCCAACCTCATTAGAAATCTAAATGTAAACACTTAAGGAAACAGCTGGGGAGATAGCTCAGTGGTCTAAGAATCTACCTGGCAAGCACAAGGTTGGATCACTGGCACTGTGTGCTGTGCAGGCCCCAGAACCCCAGGCATGCTGTGCCAGCCACTGAAACCATACGTGATGGTTCACGCCTGTAATCCCAGTGCTGGGGAGGCTGAAACAGGAAGACTACTATGAGTCTGAGCTGCATAGTGAGACACTGCACCAAACAAATACATAAATAAATTGTTTTAATTGAAGGAAAAGAAGAAGACTTTAACTGCCAAATTAACACTAGTTTGTGAAAGCTCATACATAAGAAAACAATTAGAAAAATATATGATGACTGTCAAAAATGTTGGTATGCTGACCTGTTTATTATACTTTCTGAATTCTTTGATAAGGCTATAATCCAAAATGTAAAAAAAAAAAAAAAATTATCCAGCATTAAAACTATAGTAAAATTTTAAAGAAGATCTTAATGTCAAATAACACATTCAGTAAGTACTTTTTTCTTAGTAAATATCTGCATATAATACAGTCTTGTTTTTGTTTGTTTGTTTTTGCCAACCAAATTTACCACAGGATCCTAGAATTAGACCCAGGGCCTTTGCACTCAAAATATTTCCAGTCCTATTTTTAAATTTTATTTTGAGACAGGATCTTTCTATGTTACCCACACTGGGGTAAAACTTTTGATCCTCCTGTTTTAGGTTCCCAGAATGCAGGGATTGCAGATGTGTACTACCATACCTGTTTGATGCCCTTTAAAGAGATCATGAAAGCTTTTTCTTCTTTTTTTACATATAGTCCTTCTTGCCTTCCTTCTTCTTTCCTCTCCCCCTTCCTCCCTCCCTCCCTCCTTCCCTCCTTCCTTCCTTTCTTCTCTCCCTCCTTTCCTCCCTCCTTCCTGCTTAATAGTTACAGAGTACTTTCCCAATATAGTAACTTTGGTTGGCATTTGAAAAACAAAGACTATCCCTTGTTCCTGCTTCTATGGAGTGAGAAGGAGGGACAGAGAGGAGATCCTGGCAATCCAGTGTGATGTGCAGAGAGAGGTTTCAGGAGGTGCCCAACCCAGGCTGCCCTGTATTAGAGAATGGTTAAAGAAGGCTACTTAGGAAGAGGTGACACAGAGCTGAGTCCTGAGAAGCACTGTGGCTCCCTTTGGAATGTGCTTTAGGCAAAAGCACATTGTCTTGGCAAAATCCTAGGTGTAAGAGTGCATGTGTTGTATAAAAGGAGAGAAGGTCAGCACTCCTCTTGACAAGGATGGAAGAGGCCCTCGGGCCTGACAACATGCATAAGGTTGAGGCATTGTCTCCTATTCCTGACATCTAACTGCTGTTTGGGGCTGGCCACATAGCTCAGCGGATTAAAGGCAGAGCCCAGTAGCTGGGGTTCAATCCCCAGCGTGCCATGCTGGCCCCGCCCCAGGGGCACTCTGAGATGGAAACTGAGACAAGTCATGGTAGCACATGCCTGTAATCCCAGAGTTTGGGGGCTGAAAACAGGAGAATCACTGCAAGTCCTATCTGTGTAGTGAGAACCTGTAGACCCTGTACTAAATACATTTAAAAAAAAAGAGTGCAAGTACTCTGGTGTCATCACAAACTAAAGAAAAGAAGGATCAAAGATGAAGACCAAGAGATTAGGAAAATACAAACAGCAGAAACCTATTCCAACGTGGACTTTATCCTAAAGTCACTCTGACAGACTATTTACCTTTCAGCAAAATATACACTGAAATCTGGGACAAATACTTTGCCGGCAAGTTAGAAGTTCAGGCTTGTAGAGTAAGAACCTCAACCCGTGGAAGCAGATTACTGACAGTGAGATGACAGAAGAGGGTTTCTCCATACTCCAGACTCTGCACTCCAGTAGAAAATGCAAGCTCTCTCTTTGGAGATGGGGAAAAAAGGGATACAATTAAGGGATCCCAAGGATGAGGGAGCTAGAATTCCTGGTGGTTGGATGGAACTAAAAAGCGAAAGGTGTTCAGGACAATTCCCTGGCTTTGTGATGCAAGAAGCTAGGAGATAGACCACGCTGTGGAACACAGGGCACATGGAACAGCACATGGCTCTAAGATGTTCAGGTTTCCTGGACCTTGATTTATTTTCCATAAGATAGAGGGGAAAAAAATAGGGAGCTGCTACATGGACGAGGGTGAGGATCGTGAATGTCGGACACAGTGACCCGCTCACACAGCCTGCCCTGCGCACATCAGGCGTGAAGTCCAGCTTGGCACTCTCTCCCCCTGCCAAGCCTGCTCGCCTTTACACAGCACCACGCTGGTTATTTGTGACCCTCTGAATCCCTGGCAATGTCATGAATGTTGACCATTCCCTTTAGGCCCTGCTAGAAGAATCTGAAGAAATTTACAGTGATCTGGAAGCAATGTCTGAGAAATTACAGTGCCTCACAAGTGTGTACCATACAGACAAAATGTCTCAGCAAGTGGCAGAGCTGGGACGAGAGACTGAGGAGCTGCGGCAGGCCATCAGAAGTCATATGCAGAGTCTCCAAGATGCAGCCAAGGTAAAAAAAAAAAAAACTATCACTGAGAAAACTGAAAAGACGACACTGCTATCTAGTCATAGTATAATACACTTTCTTGACTATGATGGTGTTCTTGGTCTATGACTGTATGATTGCAATTCGCGTCGATTTTTCTCTCTAGGATATGAAGAAGTTTGAAGCCGAACTGAAAAACTTACAAGTGGCTTTGGAACAAGCTCACAGCACCCTGACTTCTCCAGAAATAGGGCGCCTGAGTCTCAAAGAGCAGTTATCACATCGACAGGTAAAGAAATAATTTATGACAAATGGGTAGTGACTTATTTCTACAAAAAAAAAAAAATAGAATGGTTAGGAAATATATTTTCTAAAGTCATTTATGGAAGTTGGGCATGGTAGAAAACATCTGTAATCCCAGCACTTGGGTAGAACACACCTGTAATCCTCCCAGGCAGGAGGATCTCTATGAGTTCAAAGCCAGTCTGGATTACATTGTGAATTCAAAGCCATCCTGAATACTTAGTGAGGCCTTCTTTAAAAAAAAAAAAAAATTGAATTATGTCTAGTCTTAGATCTAAATCCATTATTATTGAGAACCATATTCCTTGAAATATGTTTATAATCTATGGTGATGATTCAGAAGATGCTTTCTGCTGAGGTACTAAAAGATGAAAATATTGAACTTTTCTTTGCACTTCCAGCACTTGCTCTCTGAGATGGAGTCACTGAAGCCAAAGGTGCAGGCCGTGCAGCTCTGCCAGAGTGCTCTCCGGATCCCCGAGGATGTGGTGGCCAGCTTGCCGCTCTGCCACGCCGCCCTGCACCTGCAGGAGGAGGCCAGCCGGCTGCAGCACTCCGCCATCCAGCAGTGCAACATCATGCAGGCAGGTGCAGCGGGCCAGCTCCCTGTGGCCCCCAGCAGCCGAGCCTGCTGCATGAGTCATGAGTGGCTTTTCTTAGTGCTGTGTGGGCTCGGCCGTCAAAACACATCCCGACTGCTAAATCTGACAAACTGTTGTGGTTATATAAAATGAAGAGATTAAGATGCTATCATTGGATGGTCCGCAAAAGGCTGGGGAAAGCGCTGTAAAAATATCCTTTTGTAAAAACTACCTGTTGGTGATATTTTTTATGAAGAATGACTTGCCTAGGTTAAATTTGTGCAAATTGTATATTTATAGCATTTTATTCACCCAATAAAAATGTAGATTTGGATAATAGACATTTATCCTTATATATTATATTGCTTTTAGTATTTTAGAATATTATTTCATCAAATGCATTTTCTTATCAGAGAAATGAGGAGAAGCATAACTTGCTCTCTTCACCCAATAAGAGAAAAAATATCTAACAAGAAGAAATGACACCATTTACTATGAATCTGTTCTCATCTAATATTTACCTAATTTATCAAAAATCGCCTTGTGGCTTCTCAATAAAATCACCAGTGTCCATTTCATTTTATTTTTAGGGAAGGGTCTACAGGGCCTACAGGGTCTCACTACTAGATCGGACTCATAGTAATCCCCCTGTTTACAGCCTCCCAAGAGCTGGGATTACAGGCATGCACCACCATGCCCAGTCTCAATTGCTTTCACAGTGTACCCCCGGGGGGGGGGGGGCAGCATGACAGGCCTAGGGAGTAAACCCCTGGCCCTTGCACCCACTTGCAGGTGCTTTAATCCAGTGAGCTATTTGGCCGGCCCTACCAGTTTACATTTACACAATTCTCTTGGCTCTTTGAGTTGCCTTGTAATTGCTTAGACATTCAATTCCTAAGGCTAGAAGTTATGCATGATTCATCTTTTTAATCCCCTTCTGCAACATCTCCCTTTTGTCCCTTAGTATTTCTTAGGGGTGGAAGGAAATCATCCTGCTTTCACTTTCAGACCATTGTGCTTTGCCTTTGAGACAACACAAGTAAGAGAGAAGAGAGAGAACCCTCATCGTTCAGGTCTTTGAGTCCATCAATCATCCTATTACAGTATTTCACAAAGAAAGTTTTGAAATATCTAGGTAAAAAGGTGTTTATCCATCCCTTTGCAGCTTCCTAAACACATGGGCAAGTAGGAGGTGACAGTGGCTTGGCAGACAGTGATCTGGATACTGACTAGTTATCGATCTATAGAGAGAAACCCTCATGTTCTTGTCTTTCTTCTGAAGGAGGCAGTGGTGCAGTATGAACACTATGAGCAAGAAATGAAGCATCTCCAGCAGCTTATAGAAGGCGCTCACAGAGAGATCGAGGACAAGCCGGTGGCCACCAGTAACATCCAGGAGCTACAAGCTCAGATTTCCCAGCACGAGGTAGGCAGAGTGCCAGGGGCAGGAAATCCCTGCGGTCAACAACTGCAGGAGAATGGTCTTCCCTGTCCAGAGCACGTCATTTCCTGAGTAGCTGCTGTGGCTGTTTCTGCGCCATGAGTGTGGTATTTGCTGATTCCACAACAGTGTCTTTCTGTGTTGTTCATGAAGTATCTCAACCAGGATACCCCTGCTGTCCCCTACACCCAAAACCGTTGATATGCTAAAAAAAAAAAAAAAAAAAAAAAAAAATCAGTATATAAAGCAGTCTGCTTCCAGACTCTGGGGCCCATAAGAAAGAGCTACACCTAAAGGCATATTGTACTGCTCACCTGTTTAAGTGAAAGGATTTATTCTACTACGTGCCCCTTGAAAAACATCAGCCACTTCCGTTCCTTCCACTAAAAGCAGAGAATGGTGTATGGTGTGTGTCACTGACTTTTATATCGGTCCAGTCTGCATGTTCCCGTTTTCAAGAATGCTTCATTCTTATTCATGAGGCATCCTGGTGACCCCAGAGCCTGGATACTCCTGGTACAGACCTGGTCTCAGAGATCACTGTCCCAGTGTCTGAGCCCCGGTTCCTTATCAGTCATTGTCCCTTCTGGCCTGTCAACTTCTTCATAGGTCTTGTTCACTTTTTTCCTTCTGTGTGGATCACCATGAAATTTGGCAGAAAGGTCTCACATCCCTGTGTCAAGAAGGGACATTAATCTTTCCACTTGTTCTCTTTGAACTTTGTTATGACCACAACTTTTCTGAAGGAAGTCTCATAGCAAGGTTTTCACAAATACACCATCTCACTGTTCCCTCACTGGGATTCCTTAGTTTCTTGATACTTACACACACTTATATTATTTCTTCATTAATTTAAGTAAATCTCTCACTTGCTTTACTTTTGTAACTGTAGACATCTATGGCAGTTATTTCTCTTTTGCATTGGTCAAATGAAAGTACATTGTACAAATTTTGGAAACCATGGTGTGCATAATGTGCACATGAAACTCTATATACCTATCCTGAAGCTATTTTACTCCCATTTCATAAGATCCAAAATTTTGTTGCAATGGTTCTTATATTATAGTCCAGAATATAATAACAATGATTTTTACTAAAGTTTTTATATTTTTTAAAAATAACTTGCAAAATTTTACATCTTTTAAAAAACATTAATCTAGTAAGGATTTGGCTGTATTTTTTTTAAATCTATGATCTCTGGTTTTTTTTTTTTGTTTGTTTGTTTGTTTGTTTTGTTTTGTTTTGGTGGAGCCGGGGATTGAACTCAGGCCCTTTTGCTTGCCAGGGAAGCACTTATTCCACTGAGTCATCTCTCCAGCTCCTTGATCTCTGTTTTATCAATAAGGAAGCTAAGCTTTCTTTAAATGACTTTCTGAGTTCCCGAGTTAAGTAGCTGGTTGAAGTTGAACTCAAAAAGAACAGTGACTTTTCTAGGGTAACAGAACCTGTCTAGGCTCTGCCATTGTACAAAGGAAAAGAAAAGAGGCCTAGGGAAGCTGAACATTCACGTAAGCCCTCATGGGCCTCTCTGCAGTAGCCTGGGCTTCCGGGCTTCCTGGCTCCTGGCCCATGATCTGTTCATCTTTGTCACTCTTCTCTCCCTAGTTCTAAACACCATGTAAATATTTGTCATTTGCACCATGTGACTTGGAGCACATTTTTAGGCAAATAATGCTGTAGGCTCCCGTGAGGGACAGTATGTGGGAAACAAACACAGATAGGAAAGGGCCAGTGGAGAGAGCCTACCTCACAATGGAAAAACTGTGGTGAGGATTTTTCCCTGTATTTTTCATCTGCTGTTAATTGAATTTCAATCTTAGGGCCCATCTGGGTTCTGTATCAGTGTCGACTCATAAAAATCACTGAATTGATTCAGTTCAAGGAATTCATATTTCATTTTCTGTAATCTTTCAAAGATAACATTTAATTGTAAAAACGGTTTTACTCTGCTTGCTTATTTTTGCTTTTTAATTTACATGGCAATGGGACTGAACCCAAGGCATTTACACTGGAGTACAGCCCTAGCTCTTCTTGACTTTTTAATTTTGAGTCAAGGTATCACCAAGACACAAAACTGCCCACATTGGGCTCAAAGTTGGAATCCTCTTGCTTTGGTCTCCCAGAAAACTGTGATTACAGATTGCACCACTATACCCGGCTCCTACCACTTTTAAATCCTAGGAGAGAATATTCGGACATTTTTGTTTGCCAACTGATACAGAAGGTTTGATCCTGAGTATAGGAGGACATCAGGGCTGCTTTGCTTTACCAGGTTGCTGTACTAAAATTCCCACTTCTATAGTCATTTTCAAAAATAATCTAGTACATATAGATTCCTGAAAGTGGATAACATTTGAACCCACTAGTGCTTCATTTTACATTGGCAAATTTGGCACATCCTGAATAATCAGTGTAAAAAGTAATGAGGTGCAAGCTATGGAAAGCTCCAGAAGTTACCTGGAGTTGACTATGAAAAATGCAGGTTCTCATGAACCTAGTAAATCACTATCTTTGGAAGTATTGATCAGAGCTTCATTTTTATCCAACAATCTAAATGAATTTTATACACAATATAATTGATATATTCATCTTAGGAAACAGGTGCTTGACCTTAGTATTGGTGCACCATTGCAGGTGCTATTGGAGGGTGCTGTGACCAGGGACACAGCACAGCACAGGTAGGAGTTAAGATTGCTACGTGGGTCTGCTCCAGAGTTACGTGGCAAGCCAGAGCCTGAAGGCTTTGTGTCCTTCAACTCAGTGAATGCAGCAAGCTAGGAGGTGCCTTTTGAAGTGATTAATTGGAATAAATTTCATTTCTAGAATACCTGTATACCAACCCCTAGAATAAACTACTTAAGCACTATTCAAAGAGAAGCAAACCTGCTAAGTTTAAGTATCTGTGCACAGAGATAAATAAACGTCTATTTCTAGTTTTTATGTCTTGTTTTCAAAGTTCCTATGGTATTCTAGAAGTCAGGCAAACAAGTGGCTGGTTGAGTTTTTTTTTTTTTTTTTTTTTTTTTTTTTTTTTCATTTGAACCCGGGATTGAACTCAGGTCCTTGAGCTTGCCAGTGAGGTACTTATTCTACTGAACCATCTCCCCGGCCCAAAGGCTGGTTGAGTTCTGCTGAACTCTTTCCCCCTCTACTCAGGCTTGATTGGGAGGGAAGAAATAGGAACAATAGAAAACAATAGCTATGTGTGGTGGTGTGTCCTTGTAATCCCAACCCCTGAGTGGCTGAGGCAGAAAGATTGCCAGGAGTTTAAGAACAGCCTGAGGTATGGCAAGATTCTGTCTCAAAATAGTTTTTAAAGGAACATATGTGATATATATACACATATATGGTCACAGGTATATATATATATATATATATATATATATATATATATTACATGTGTACCTTTAAAAACTTTTTGAGACAGAATATTATTATTTATGTAATTTTAGACAAATGATTTATGTCAGCCCCAGAAGGTTTTCTCTACAAAATATCAAATGACAGAGATGGGGAAGATAGCTCAGTGGCATAAGCACCTGCCTGGCAAGTGCAAGGTCCAAAATAACCCAAATGACAGCTTCTTAGGCAAAAGAGTCAAACAAAGGGATAATACAAAAAAGAATAAGCTTTTGGAATATATGTTTTTGTCTTTTAAAAGATGCAAGAAAATATTACTTTAGCATTTAATATTTATAGTTTTTTATACATAGGCAAGTATAACTTTAGTATTTACTTTTTTTTTTAATTTTAGGAGAAAGTCTCACCATGTGCTTCAGGCTGGTCTTAAGCTCATTCTGTAGCTCAGGCTGGCCTCAAACGCACAACGATCCTCCTGCCTAAGCTTCTGGAATACTAGGATTACCAGCTGTGTATCTGTAAAATTGTGAGATTCCTAAATGGATCTATAGTTACCATTTTAAGAGCTAGGTGCAGTCTAGAATATGCTTCCAATGACCTCTTAGTAAATATTTTAAAGCCTCTATTCCTAACAATTTTTTTTTTTCCAAGAAGTAAATAAAAGTAAAAGCCATTAGGAAGGGTTTGGGATATAGCTCAGTGGCACAAGTGCCTGCTTGGCAAGTGTAAGGTCTTGAGTTTGCTTCCTAGTATCAATAAAAAAGGGTGGAGGCTTTAAAGGCCATTAGGTTTGAAAGGCATTTCAGAGCTATTGTTTGAAGCATCAGAAATATTCGCTGCAGGCTTGAGTACAAGAGGAAAAAAAACTGTTGAATGCACAAAATTTTATTTGGAAGCAACTTGCGCAGAAATTAAGCTTTCATATGTAACATGAACCTCATTTAGAGAAAGGGCTGCCGTGGTCACAGGCCTGAGCAGGCAGTTGGCTGGGCAATCCTTTCAGTGGCAACTGTCATCTCTGTGAACGTACTCAGTGTAGGATAAGAGAGCTGAGCGCTGCATTTTTCTGTAGTTTTAGTTATCACATGACCTAATTTCCATGGCACAAACCATCTGGTACATTTCAGATGCTTTAGGCATTTTAAAGAAAGTTGTCAGTTCTTAACACAGGACTTTCATGATTCCAATGCAGCCTCTCCCTTGGTGAAAAGCTATTCACCTGCGTCACCTTATTCCTACTTCTGCCCTGAGCAAGGCTTCTGGCACTGTTCAGCCCGGCTGGACTGCTGCGCTGTGGGCTGGCTCTGCCGGAGATGCGGGCTGGCTCTCGCGGCCACAGTCCACATCCTGCCTCCCGCCGGCTCGGCTCTGCCCTCCCATTGGCCGGCGCCGCAGGAAGATGAACGCTACTACTTCTGTTTCCTTTTGATGCAGTCTGACACCCAGGGGGGAAATGTTTTCTCAGGAGCTGGCGCAGAAAATCAAGGGCTACCAGGAGCAGATAACCTCCTTGAATTCCAAGTGCAAGATGCTGACAATGAAAGCCAAGCACGCCACCATGCTGCTGACGGTGACAGAGGTCGAGGGGCTGGCGGAAGGCACTGAGGACCTGGACGGAGAGCTCCTCCCCACGTCCTCCGCCCACCCCTCGGTGGTCATGGTAAGGATCAGTCAGCTCCCGCCTGGCCTGGAGCCTCTCAGAGACCGCGGGAGCCCCCGCTGAGGCTATTTCAGGGTTAGATTTTAGCTTTTGAGGGTTTGATCTTTAACTCCTTCTGACTACATTTGGGCTGAGACAGTCAGTAAACAGTGACAGTTAAAAATGAAACTATTTTCTTGGCACTACCGATTTACCTAACCTGTCCTAGATCCACCCTGCATTTGTTTATGATTTAGCAATAGTACGGAGAGGCTCTGAGCTTTACAAAATATAAAAAGGAATAAATCCTTTGCACTGTGCTGTACTTTTCTGTGGGATGATAAGATTGCATTTTCCGGGGTAATCAGCTACCTACAGAATGTGCATGTGCATGCTTGCAGAAATGTTTAATGAAATGCAAAATAAAAGGTAAGAAAACTGAAAATTTGTATTTTAGCACTGGGTATATAAAATGAATAAGCTCCTTTCATGCTCTGTGCACCGCTCTTTCCCAGCACACCTTGGATCTAGAGTGCACTGAGTCTTTCAGTCATGCATTGTCCAGAGCTGTGTATTTCCATTCACACATGTGTGTGCCTTGAGTGACATGGAACTGGACCTTGGCCCACTTGACTACAGTTATACTGTGTGCACTTATCTCCCCAGGAGATTTACAATTTGAGATGTCCCCAACAGTCCAGCTTTATTTGATATACCCTTCCTATTTGTGTGATTCATATTTCCAAGGCATTTAGAAAGATACACTTAACAAAACTAAAGTTTTTCTTTTTAATCAGTAGCAAAACCCCCTTGAATGTTTTGCGTGCACCCCCTCATTCCTAATGGTTTCACAAGTGTCCCCAGCATTATATTCACGAGATGACAAAACTTTCAAGTACTGACATGGGATCAATATGTGAATCAGGGCCTCAGTCATTCTTACCTTTGTTATGTAATATTTATTGGACCTGTGTGGGGCTACCTCTTTTGTTAACACAGCTAATTCATTGCTATGTCTCCTGGGTTGCATTTTCTGTGGCAGATGACTGCAGGTCGCTGTCACACCTTGCTGTCACCTGTTACTGAGGAATCTGGGGAAGAGGGAACCAACAGTGAGATTTCTTCTCCGCCTGCCTGTCGTTCCCCTTCACCTGCGGCCACCACAGAGGCTACTGTTCACCAGGTACCTGTCTCTCCTTTGCACTCCACTCCCTGTGAGCTCTGATCAGAATGGTGATGCCATCCTCCGGCCTTATGGGGCTGTGAGTGGGGAGTCCAGGCGACCTTACATTTGGTTCCAGCCCTGTGTCATTAGGTGTCATAGTTGTGCAAGCCATGATGGCTGTGTGAGACCACTGGCTCACCGGGGGGTCTCTTTGCCCAGGGCAGAAATGAGGCTCTGGAGATCGCAGCCAGCAATGGCCTCTTGCAAGGCACTATGGTTTTGTTTCTAGTGTTCATGTGCAAGG
The DNA here is from genome assembly GCA_004027165.1 of Ctenomys sociabilis. NCBI lineage: Eukaryota > Metazoa > Chordata > Mammalia > Rodentia > Ctenomyidae > Ctenomys > Ctenomys sociabilis. The sequence continues at coordinate 30,432 of PVKA01016400.1, forward strand.
AGGCCCTGCATCCTAAAGGCTCTGTCATGGCTATAAATAAAATGATTATGTACTGAACATACTGTCATCATTTCCTAGTTCAGGTTTTGGATATGTTGTACTTTCTAACTTATTAATTGTTAACTAATTTAAGAGATGCATGACAACATGTATACTGGAATGCTTAGAGATTTTAGTTTTCTTTTTTTTTTTTGATAGTCTTGAATTTTATTTCCCATAAAATGAAGATGTTTTGTTATTAGATGTCTTTTAGCATACCTTATATTAAACATACATTATTCTATAATTCTTGCAACTTTATAAGAAATACTGGGCAGAAATCTAAAAGATGCTTTTATAATTACAAAAACTTTTATGGCATATAGTATGCTGTTTTGCTATATTTTAACTCAAAACAATAAAGGCTTTAATTACTTTCTTATGAAATGATGCAAATGTTCAAAGGAATTAAAGTGTGTTATTAAGGAAGAAGCATTGTGTCCCGTCCAGCAGGTCAGCCATTGAGGGTCACCTGGGAGAGGAGCAGGGAATGAAGGAGGGGACAAAGGACAGGAGATGCGAGAAATGGAGACAAGGCAGGATTCTAATCAAGTCTCGTTTATTCAAGGAAGCGACACAGCTTTTATAGCAGAGGAAGAGGAAGTCAGCATCACTGATGACGCAGGCATACTAAGGCAGTTTTATAGGCTAGAGGCACTCATGTGATCCACTGGGGGACTATGCAGCAACAGGTCATGACGTGGCAGCTTTGCAGGAAGAGAAACCTATTTCTATAAGACAATGGAGGCTCCAGGGCTATCGTGCCTCCCACACAGTGGACATAAAATGCTTTACAGGCTGTACTATATAGCAGGCATATTATCTTTCTTTTAAAGCAGAACTAGGGTCCGGTGAGATAGCTCAGCAAAGTAAAGCACCTGGTTAGGCAAGTGTAGGGACCACGGTCCGATCCCTGGCACCACATGCCACACAGCCACACCCCCAGGACGGCCTAAGCTGGCTAGAGTCCAGGTGTAGTGGTACACACCTGTAATCCCAGAGTTTGGGAGGTTGAAACAGGAGAATCAGTATGAGTCTGATCTATGTAGTGAGACTCTGTAGACCCTATACTAAATTAGAAAGAAAGAAAGAAAGAAAGAAAGAAAGAAAGAAAGAAAGAAAGAAAGAAAGAAAGAAAAGAAAAGAAAAGAAAGAAGAGAAAGTAAAGTTGAACCAGTCAAAATAGGACTTCTGTGATAGAGGCCCTATCCCAGTAAAAAGTGAATGTAAAATTGATGAAACCTTTATATTGTCCAGTTCTCTTGGTAAAAGTTAGTACAGCTCTTGGGAAGTTTTCAGCTCATCTATGTACCAGCTATATTTTGAGCACCTGCATGGCACAAAACCTTGCCCTGGATCCAGGAGGGGAACACAGTCCACTGCACAGTGGCTTCAGCCGCAAGGACCTCACTGTCCGGAGAGAAAGGTTAATGTGGGATAGCCAATAACAAAAGGGATAAGAGGAAATTAAATCGAGCAACATAAAAATGAGAAGTTCAGAGCCCTGGTAAGTTTAGGTCACTGTTCTCCAATTGCCAATTTAAAAATATATATTACTCATTCTTTGACAAGATGTTTTTCCCCATGGTCACAGATGTTCTTAGAATCAGAGAAATCAGGCTGTTGTCCACTGATTGCCATATTGAAAAAAGTACTTATTCTACTTCAGATGGTTGATGATTTCCATATGTTCAACCTGAATGAAAAACTGATCTTGAGACTGACTTTAGATAAAATATACCATTTTTTAAGAGTGTGATTCCCTTCCTGTGAAGTAATTTTCAGAGTATATGTGAAGGTGTCCAGTAAGTGAAAAAATGTTCAAATATTTTTATCATGATTATTTAATACTAACCAAAAACGTAATTACATCCTAAAACCAAGAGCTGTTAGGCTTTTGTTGATCCTGTGGTGACATCTGTTCACTAGTGATAGGAAAACATCAGTTAAATCACACAATTAGTGTAGTGTAACTTACTGAGATGCTGCAGGGTGTGGGAGACGGAGGCTCAGAGAGACAGCTCTGCTTAGAGGAATCTGTTAAGGGCCAGTCCGTTCTATTCAACATTGCTCAAACAAATGAGTCTCCTCATTACAGACAGACTCGGGTTTTTTTGTATAGTAATGTAAGTCAGAGGGCAATGAAAAAACCATGACAATGTAACCATTGATGCATTGGATTACAGGATCATCTCTTGAAAGTGAGAGCATGCGTAAACCTCTTAAGTTCCAGCTTTCACATTCCAAGCCTTGTACAGAATGTGCACAGCGGTATCTAGGAACAGCCAAATATAACCACTGTATAATATCGTAGCTGTTGAAAGGGGTTTTGTGCTTGCTGCCTCCGTAAGGGCTCATTACGTAAGGGCTTGATCCTGCTCCCAGCCTGGGTGTTTACTCTCTGACAGTAGCTACTCGTTAAAAGTAAGAATAACAACCTAGCTCAGGGGAGGGGGGAAGCAGTGAAGCATCCCTTGGATGTGCTTCTGGCTTCCTGATCCCAGGGACACAAGCCAAGACGTAGGCTCCACAGAAGAATTGAGGGAAATACTGCTTAAAAAGCAATGGCCAGAGGGCAATGGCTGCTCTGTAGGGCAGAAGCTCCCAGCCCTTCTTACGCTAGGCTGTGCCCCTGGGAAGTCCCTCAGCCTTTTCATGTTGAGTAGGAAGCAATACTACTAAACACACAAGATGGGAAAATGAAATGTGACGTTTACCCTGAAAACAGTTTATAAACTGGAAAGTGCAAGTCAGTAGCTACAATGGCCCAGATTCATCTCCTTGGAAAGCTGCTGGGCAGGACCTCCCGGGAGCTGGGCACACAGGCAATGAAAGATGTTTCTGAGGGTGATTCTCTACTACACCAATATTGACTTTAGTAGTTATTTATAGTACACGTTGATTTATTTTATTGAACTTATGTAGTCAGTCCCCAAATAGACTCAAGGTATTCAACTGCAAAAGGTGATATATTTTCAGATTATTTTAAGAAACTCCTTGTCAGTCTGGGCATGAACCATAAGCCCAGAAACAGAAAAAAAAATGAGTTTTTTGGTAACAAGTTTATTATAGTCTAGCTTTTTTTGGAACCTTCTTTATTTTTAACAGAGGGAATAACCTAAAGTCTTTATAACATGGAGAGCCACTGTTTCCTCATCCTCATGGACAGAAGTGGTATAGCTCACCTGTGTCCATGTATACAGATCATAATTCTGAGACACCCCCCAGGGACTATGTTGAACCACAGATTATACCAAGCACCCTGTTCAGGGGTCGGGGAGATAGCTCAGTATGGCAAGCACAGGATCTTGAGTTCAATCCCCAGTATTGAAAAAGAAAAAAAAACAATGTGCACTAGGTTTTCTTCCGTATATGCCTATCCATGATAAAGTTATTTTACAAATTAAGCACAGTAAGAGATTAATAGCAATAGCAATGAAATAGTTCAGTAATAATGTCCTAGAAGTTGTATAAAATATGTAAATTATTTATTTCTGAAATTTTCTTTTTTTTTTCTTTTTTTTTTTTTTTTGCGGAACTGGGGATTGAACTCAGGCCCTTGCGCTTGCCAAGGAAGTGCTTATTCCACTGAGCCATCTCCCTGACCCCTGGAATTTTCTGTTTACCTTTTTCAGACCATAATTGAAAATATGGGTAGTTGAAAGTGCAGAGAGGGAAACCACAGATAAAGTGGAACTGTTGTATTATTCTCCATATGTGTCAACTAACAGGGTTTCCAAAAGTGCTTTCTTATGGCACTGGGGTTTGAACCCAGGTCCTTTGCATTGAGCTACATCCCTAGCCCATTTTTTTTTAATGAGATAGGATCTTGTTAAATCACAAAATCTTAAACATGGGATCCTCTTCACTTGGCCTCCCAGAGTGCTAGAATTACATGTGTGTGCTCCCCGACCCGAGCTACAAAAGTATTTTTACACATGTGATTCACTGTGAACACGTGTGCCTACCTGTTCCTTGCTCATCACTCTGCAGTGTGTTTGTGATGACCAACAAGAAGTGTCACAGTGTTTAAGGAACTCACAGTTTGTGAGAGCAAGCCAATGTTGGGACGAGTGCAGCAGGCGGCCTGATGGGGAAGCATAGCATGTGACAGGAGCCAGAGAGGAAGCCCCCAAGTTGGGTAGCTTCAAGCACAGGTCAGCAGTGCTCATGTCATGCAGAGGGTTAGGCCTCTGAGTGCACTATGGTGTCAGCTTGAGGAGCTCAGTTGGAAAGCTATGGTGGCAGGAAGAAAAATGGCCGCACAAGGCAGGTAGTTTCAGTGTAACTAGAGACACAACAGTTTGGGGCAGAGGGTGGAAATGAGAGCGGAAGGTTGGCAAAATCACATCCTCAGAGGCCTTGATGGTCAACCAGCTCTCAGTTGTGGAACCAGTCATTCTGCATCTGCACCTACGCAGCCTGCCGTGGACAGACTGAAAGCCGAGGAAGCCAGTTAGAGTCTCATCTTGTGTGCATCTACGTGATGGTGAGACAAACAGGCCAGCAGGGATGCAGGAGACCTGACCAGCACCTGCCTACCCAAACCAGGTGGCTTCTGTTAAAGTTTCTACAGAGACACAGGGCTCATGACCCTACACCTTCTGGTTTTCAAAAGAAGCCATGAATCTAGACTTTTTTATGAAACATCTCTGTCTTGAGATACAATTTTAAAGCAGTGGATAAGCCAAACCAAATGCATACAGGCTATAGGCAGCCTGCCAGCTTGCTGCCTTTGAGTTAGGAAGTTGTTGCTGTGGGGAGAGCTTCAGGCCGGGTGACAGGAAGGGTGTGTGTCAGGAGAACTGCATCCTCACGTAAATAAATCTGTGGGTGAGCATGAGCAGAAATCCAGAAAAGACTCTGAACTTAAAAGCTTAGGTGAGTAGAAGTTCTACTTATTAAGAAATGGAAAAGACTTCTTATTTCTTCCTGAATCTAGTTTTCATTGCATGTTCTTTGGAAGAGCCTATGGGGTATTTGTAAGCATTATATATGTGAATGTAGAGCTAATAAATTGGTCAACTATTAAGGAGTTAGTGGAAAACTAAAGAACAAAGAAGAAAGTTTGAGCAACTAGAGAAAGCTAGAAAGATTGAAAGTGTTTCCTTGGGAGGACGCACAGCTGTAATTCCACACCTGGGAGGCTGAGGGATGAGGGTCACTGTAAGCTCAAGGCCAGCTTGGACTACAAAGCCTGACCCTGTCTCAAATAAAAAGAAAAGTTTCCAAAGGGACTGGGCTGTTGAACACTATAGAGAGGTCAACCGAGACCAAAGTTGAAAACTGATCATTGCATTTCACAGTAGAGGAGGTGGTGGCTGTGGTAAGGGCTGTCGTATGTAGTCACCAGGAAGGAAATCTGGCCGGGCACTTAGAGTGCACTGAGGGGGACAGAATGAATGTACTCTCCCAAGCCACTGTTCCCAGAACTGTGATTTCTGGGCTTCTCTAAGCTAGGATATGATGGTGACATCAAAACAGAAGAGTGCAGCCCGTTCTCAGAAGAGAGAAATGGGGCTCTGCTCATAAACTGAAAAAGGGATCCGCCAAGGAGAGGCTGTTGGGATGGGTCTATGGGAGCTAGTGCACAAGGTTCTAGGGGGAGGAGGAAGAGCTGCCTTTAAGCAGGGACACAGGCAAGCCTAAGAGAAGACTGTGCCTGAACAGAGACAGATTTGTGGTCATTTGAGAAGCACGGGAACACCCCCTTGAAGGCTGTGTGTGTGTGTGTGTGTGTGTGTGTGGCAGGTGTGCCCATACACCCTATAGACTATAGATTTGGAGTGCATCACAGTTGGAGTTTTCCAAGCAGGTGAAGCAAAGATGAAAGGGGCTAGAGAAGCAAGGGTGTTGGCAAAAAACGATTTAAGTAACTGTGGACCTAGCACCAAGAGGAGAAGGAAACCTTTTTGTTGTTTCTTATGGTAGTTACTGTGTCATTACATTATCCCTTATTTAATATAAAAATATTTAACTTACATAATGAACTCATAAATAACAAAGATCTAGCTACATCTTCAAAACTGCAGTCTATAGAGTTAAATTTCTTTGGGTGAGTACAGGGGATTAAGTGGAGGGTCTTTGTACTGAGCTACATTTTCAGCCCCTACCCACTTTGATATAGGATCTCACCAAACATAAATTTAATTTAAAAACATCAAATAATTTAAAAATTGTTCAGCACCAGGTATGATGGTGTACACTTGTAATCCTAACAGGTGGTTCTAAGAGGTTCTTGAATTTCATAGCATCCTGAACTACATAGCAAGTTCAAGCCCAGCCTGGACAGCATAGCAAGCTCTTGTCTCGTTTAAAAAAGAAAAAACAAAGTATGTAAGCTAGGGATGTAGCTCAGTGGCACAGCACCTGCCTGGAAAGCATGAGGTCCTCAGTTCAGTTCTTGGTACCAAAAAAAAAAAAAAAAAAAAAAACCAAACTATTCAGCACTTTAATCAATGCATTGAAGATCATCTAGACTCTCTTATTTGGTTATACAAAATAATCTGCCTTTAAGTATGTACCAATGAAATCCTTTACATTTGCATTTTACATCAAATGAGTTTTGGTGATTTGAAATACTGTTAAGATTGTTTTATGATTTTATATAAACCAAACAACATAAAAGGAATTAACTGTAATGTGCACTGATTTTTATTTTTGGTACCAAGAATTGAACTCAGGATCTCATGATCACCAGGCAAGTGCTATGCCACTGAGATATATCCTCATATTTCTAAAGACCTTTTCACCATATTTTCCTAGTCTGCAGCCACCTATAAAGGGTGTGAGTCCTAGCTTAGAGCTTCCTTCCACACGACAACTAGTAACTCTAGCATATTGGCCTACACTCGGTCTTCTTTTTTTCTTATGTATTTGGTATAAGGTCTCCCTGTGAAGCTTACACTCACAGTGATCCTCCTCTTTTCAGCCTCCCCAGTGCTGGGATTACAGGCCTTCACCACCACATCTGGTCTCAGTGAGCAGCTCAGTGTGCCTAGGCCAAGGCTGGCGCGGCGTGTGGTGCCAGACACCAAGCCCCGTTCCCTGTGTTGGCCTAAGCAGGTGCTTCATCTGCTGAGCTACCTCGCCCAACACTATGCTTTCTCTCACAGGACATTGCTTATTACCAAGCCTTGTCTGCCGAGAGGCTGCAGACAGATGCTGCCAGGATCCACCCCAGCCCATCAGCATCCCAGGAGTTCTATGAGCCAGGGCTGGAGCCATCTGCTACTGCCAAGCTAGGAGATTTGCAGCGATCTTGGGAAACCTTAAAAAACGTGGTAAGCTCACACACCCATTACCTCGAGTGTTACCTTATGAAACATAAGCAGAGAGTTACACATGCACTGCCGAGATGCACAGCCTTGGGTAGAGCAGTGAGGAAAGAAGTGCTGCAATCTGAAAGATAAGATGTAGGAAACTGTTGCTAAGATCCTTTCTTTTTTGTTGTTCAGATCAGTGAAAAGCAGCGCACACTGTATGAGGCTTTGGAGCGCCAGCAAAGGTACCAGGACGCTCTGCAGTCCATCTCAACGAAAATGGAGGCCATCGAGGTGAAGCTTAGTGAGAACCTCCAGCCCAGCAGGAGTCCGGAAAGCCAGATGGCCGAACACCAGGTAAACACAGTGCCGCCTCTGCCTCCAGCGGGGTTACCTAGGTGCTTGCTCTCCTGACTGTGGGGCCTGTTGGGCCCACCCTTGCAAAGCAGATCTGGCACAGAAAACAAGAGTCCCAGGCACAGTTCCTCACATTGCTTCACAGAGGGACCTAAGCAGGCAACAAAGACTGGACTCTGACCTCAGTTTTACAAAGCTGCATGCACTGGTGTTGCTTTTGTATTTTCTGATGTGAAGTATAGTTCCTTACAGTTTCCAAATCGTTTTGATTTTGTTGCTAGCCTTCGTGCACCCTAACTCTGTATCTCTGGGTAACAGTCAGAGTGTGCCCACCTCTCATTACCAATTAAGAGAGGGAATCTCTGACTTAAGTGGGCAAAGGAAGAGAAGGGGTTCTCAGTTCTAATCTTCTGGCTGTTTGCCAGAAGCACTTTTTCAAAGATTGGGTAAGCCAGGTATAGGGGCATACACCTGCAATGCAGTTATCTGGGAGGTTAAGAGGTTGAGGCAAGAGAAGCTCAAGTCCAAGCTAAGCTGGGAAAGTTTATTTATTTTTTTTTTTGTGGAACTGGGGCTTGAACTCAGAACCTTGCCTTTGCCAGGGAAACGCTTATTCTGCTGAGCTGTGTCCCTGGCTCCTGAGCCTGGGAAGTTCAATATCTTGGCTATTAGAGACTTGGTCTCAAAATTAAAAAGAAAATGTAAAAGGGCTGGTGATGTAGCTGAGTGTGAAGATCTTGAGTTCAGTTCTCAGTGGTAAAAGAAAACTAAAAAGAGTTGTGTAGACTAGGTAGAACTTCATCTTTCCATGAAAAAATAGAACTGATTACATTAACCTAATTCAGAAAGGTGATATTAAAAATGCATCAGCTTAAATATATGCGAGAATTTGCATAAATTAGAATATAATTATTACTTTTAGTGTTGCCAGGTGTGCTATTAGCACACATGGTATTTATGTGGGGTGGGGAGCAGGAGATGTGGAAGTGTACATTCCCCTGCTACGTACTCAGTGTGATACGGGGAGATGCTGCCGTGCCCTGACTGGGCAGCATGTGACAAACCTGTGAAAGGCAGAGGAAAGGAAATGGGTTTTTAGATATTAATGAAAAGCTACAAAACTTTGGTATGCTGTTCCTATCTATCAAAGGCAAGAAAATGTATCAGCTTTAAAAGTGAAGCCCTGCGTTTTGTCTTGTGGTTTTAGAAGCCAGGGTAACCTAAAACTGCATTGCTTATTCATATGTGGAGTCAGATACAATTGCATTCTTTTGCAATATGGGGCCCTGCAGGATAACACAAAGTGAGAATATTTCCTCTGAAGACAGCATATTGTGAAATAATGATTTCACGGCTGTCACCCTCTTGTAACTCTTAACGATAAAAATCAAGGTGCATGGCATCTGTCCATAGTCCTGATTATGACAATCCCCCTTCTGTAGGTCTTTCTGCCATCTAAAGTGACACATAATCTGCCAGGTTTTGGAAGCGTTCAGTAAAAGTACAAAATTAACCTTGTTGGACATGGTGGGACCTGCCTATGATCCCTGCCCTCTGGGAAGCTGGGGCAGGAAGATTATAAATTTGAGGCCAGCCTGGGCATTTTAGCAAGACCATGTCTCAATTTATTAAAAAAAAAAAATCTGAGAGCATAATTGAGGGTCAAAGCCTTGCATTTAATCTCTAGTATTGAAACAAACAAACAGACAGAAAATAACTTTTAGTGAACCAGAGCAATCCTGAAGGCACTGGGTGACTGTTACAGAGTTGCTTTCCTCTGAGCCCCACCTGTGTTTCCCAGGACCCTCTCCCTTCCAGATGGGCTTGCAGGTCACTTGGTCCTCTTTATCTGATGCTCTGGTTTCCAGTTGCTGACAGCCACCTCGCCCTGATCCGAGGAGACTGTCCCTTTGCCAGCATGGCCCTGGCATTCCAGTGCTATCTGCATTCACATCCCCTCAAACCTATCTTCACTGGACCTGGAGGAAGGGGCATGACAGACTGCAGGCCAGGTTTGGTGGGCTGCTGTCTGCAAGTGTCCACTTCCTTTGAGTATCCACACAGCATATGACCTACATTTTCTGTGGGTTACATCAGGCTTAACTGAAGTGTTGCACCATTAGACTGCCAGGAGCCAATCATCTATCAGCTTAAATAGTTTAATTTTTATTCTCTACCTTCAGGTCATCTCCTTTGTCCAAGAATTGGCACCGCGGTGGGTCAGGAGACTGACCGTAGCTCTCACAAACCCTTCTGGGACTCGCAAAGTAATTAGGAAATGCACAACGTCTGTACATTTCTGTACATATTCTGCCTGCCAGAATAGCGTTCCTAATTAAAAATGCAGATTAGCTTCCAATTAGTAGCCCCGTCTCTTCAGTCCCTAGTCTAAAAAGCCACACCCACCCCACACAGAAAAACCTGCACAAGTAAACATAAGCGATAGATAAGAGAGCAAGATCATTATTTTGTTCAAAGGATTTAATGGAGAAAAATCAAAATTGCACATTAATGCTATAATAAACTAAAAATACAGTTATAACTTTTCTGGCCAACTACATGACTCTTGATCCCTTTCCAACTTGGAATGGCATTGCCTATCATCCTCACTGCGAAAAGATACAATTAATTCAGTGATGTTTACCAGTCATTGGGGCTTAACAGCTATATTAGTGTTCTTAGGAAAGGCAGAGAAAATATAAAGCATGCCTAATCAGCATACTTTTGCATATTATCACACATCTGACATTTTTCATCTGAGTTATTTCTGGTACCTTTCTTTGTCTGTACTTCAGCTCCACAAATTCTGGGACAGAGCTGCTGACATGAAAGCTATTGGCGTCGGACGAGCTAAGTTTGTGCCTGTCCTTTGGAATGGTACTTCAGAAATTCCAAGCATGGTTATAGAGTTACTATTTCTAAATTTCAGCTAAGTTGGGATAACTGGGTCCAAAATGCTTTTTAGGTTTCAAAACTTTAGCAGGAATGCTTTTGCTGTCATTTCTTTCCCAACACTCCCTCGGTAGTGGAGAGCACTAATCCAGTTCCTGCACTTTCCCTTTCAACACTTGGCTAAATCTATGAAATTTGTGTGGAATTATCTTCCTGTTATTATCTCCGTATGGTCCCACAGGTGTAATCTTAAGTCTTTGGTGCAGTGCCGTAGGTGACTGGCTGATGTGCTGCCCCAGGAGCCCATTGTGATCAGGAAGGCGTAACCTGGACATCAGACCTTCGGGGATATGTGTTGTCTTTGACATGATAAGCTCAGTGACATAGTAGGTGGTGCCCTGAGGTTTTGTTTTTACCTTTTTTTTTTTTTAATTCATTTGGAGATAGGATTTCACCTTTCAGTTCAGGCTGGCCTTTAGCTCACTTTGTAGCCTAGAATGGTCTCCAACTCTCAGGGATCCTCCTGCCTCAGCCACCCACATACTGGGATTATAGGCATGTGTGGGATTATAAGCATGTGCCACCACACCCAGACTCTTGTTTTTACTTTTTGTTTTGTTTTCCCCTAGATACTAGAGATTGAACCTAAGGCCTTCCCCTTGAGCTACAACCCCAGCCCATTTTGTTTGTCTCTTTTATAGACAGGGTTTCAGTGAATTGCTAAGTTTCCAAGTTGGTCTTTTTTTTTTTTTTTTTCTTTAATTTAGTACATGGTCTACAGGGTATAGGGTATTACTATGTAGATCAGACTCAGTGATCCTCTTGTTTTCAGCCTCTCTAATTCTGGGATGATAGGTACACACCACCGTACCCAGCCTCAATTGCTATCTCAGCATGCCCCAGGGGTGGGGCTGGCATGGCATGCTGGGGATCAAACTCCAAGCTAGTCTCGAACTCACAACCCTCCTGCCTAGGCCTCCTGAGTGCTATGATTATAGTTGTGGGCTATTAGGCACAACAAGTTTTGTTTTTTAATGTAACTGAAATAGGTATGAAAAGAACTCTGTTCATAAGCATAGTTCTGAGAATCAAGATGAAGTTACTATTTATTTTTGATGATGTTAAATTGACTATGAAGTCTACATGCTTCCCTTCCTACTAAAGAGCTGGTCATTCTAGTCATTCTAAGGAGAAGCTCAAAGTACTTCTCAGTATCAAAGTAAAATATAGCCGGGCGTGGTGGTGCATGCCTGTAATCCCAGCAATGGGGAGGCTGAGGCAAGAGGATTGTTGTGAGTTCAAGACCAGCCTAAGGGCCGGGCGTGGTGGCGCATGCCTGTAATCCCAGCACTCGGGAGGCTGAGGCAGGAGGATTGTTGTGAGTTTGAGACCAGCCTGAGCTACAAAGTGAGCTTAAGGCCAGCCTGAACTGCATTGTGAGACCCTGTCTCAAAAAGACAAAAAAAAAAAAAAAAAAAAAAAAAAAGACCAGCCTAAGCTACAAAGTGAGCTTAAGGCCATCCTGAAGTGCATAGTGAGACCCTGTCTCAAAAAGACAGAAAATAAATAAATAAATAAAAAATTTAAAAAGTAAAATATATATATATTTTCTGGTATAGGGGATTGAACTCATTGCCTCTGCACTGATGTACATTGCTAGCCCCCTCTTCGTTGTTATATATTTATTTATTTTGTTTGAAGTAGGGTCTTGCCAAGTTGCCCAACATTGCCATACTCCTGCCTCAGCCTCCTGGAATGCTGGGATTACAAGCATGGGCCACCATACCTGACTTGATATTTTGTTTTATTCCTGTATGTTACTTGCATATTGTCATGACATTCAGTGCAACATTTCTACACCACACATGCAGGTGGTTCTCATCAAATCCTGCCTCCCCTCTTCTGTCCCCTTGTTACATCCTTTGGAGTCCTCAGTAACCTTCAGCCTCTCCTCTAGGCCACTGAAGGGTCACACCTGCGCCCTCCTCCCATCATGAGCCAGAAATCCAAGGTCAAGCCATTTCTCACCCTGTCCTTCATCTTAAATCAGATTTCCTGGCAGAAAATCTGGTCACTAGCTTTCATATGAAAATTATGAGTCTGAAGGCATGTTTGACTATCAGGTATTTTTTAAATGCAATTCACATGACATAAGATGAATCACTCAGAAGTGTATAATTCACTTAGAATATTCATGATGTCATATAACCACTACCCACCTCAGGAAACTGCATATTAAGACTGGACTGAGATCCCACTATGAATGGAAAAGATTCACAAACAGGTGTTACGTGATACAGCCATGAAAGTGAGACACTGTATGCACAGCAACATGAACAACTCACACTGCTGGTAGGAAGTGAAGGAAGCCAGACACCAGGCAGCGCAGCCCCTGCGATTCCCTTTACATAAAGCTGAAGTTCATGGGGCCAGCAAGATAGCTCAACGAACTACAGCACCTGCTTAGGCAAGCTTAGGCAAGTGCAGGGACTGTGGTTCAGTTCCTGGCACCACATGCAGCACTGGCCCTGCCCCCCAGGGTGGGCTGAGCCAGCCAGAGTCCAGCAGAGGGGCACATGCCCATAATCCCAGCACTGGAGAGGTTGAAAGCAGGAGGATCACCATGAGTCTGAGCTGTGAAGTAAGACCCTGCAACAACCAAATACATTTAAAAAAAAATACAGAACAGGGCTATCTATGTATGGGTCAACACAGTGTTAAGAAAGAGGGAAGTAGCCATGGAGAGGAGGTAAAGGGCCACACTGAGTTCTGCCACAGTTGTTTTGACACAGGGAACAAATGATCTTGGGTAGATGACCTCCAAATGATACAGGGGAAAAATGATCTCCTGATCTGCAAAGTACCTGGGACAAGTTTGTGTTCTCTAAAACCGAAGAATGAATTTTAGGAACAAACGGAGGTTATCAGCAGAATATATTTACTGGGGGAAAGAAAGCTCCTGTCTGAGAGAGGGACAGAAGGAAGGCCCCGAGAGCAGGTGGTCCCAGGGAAGCTGTCTCTTCCAGGGACTTTCTTAGAGGAAAATCATGTAGTGAGACAGGTGTAAGGTGGTGGAGAACTTGGGAACTTGTTTACGTGGGCATGAGATGGGACAACACTATGGTCAACCAATGAGATTACAAGCACCATTGCTCAGGTAAAATTGATTAAATCCAGTATCAAATAGGGAAGCCAGTTGTGAAGCAAGTGGGCATGAATAGAGAACCAGATCTCTTCCTGTTGGGGCTGGGCTAATGACTCTCTTAGGCTCTTTCAAGATGATTGATACTTATTTAGCATATCAATCCCTGATGCCCAGCCCTAGGGAAGTATGTAGCTGTGTTTCCTCTTTTGTCTTGAGGTCTTGCCCTTGTGGGAATGTCTGTCTCTTCAGAGGCAAAGTCACCTTGTCCTCCATCTTGTCTCCTGGAGGGCCTGGCCCTGTCTGACTGCCTAGAATACTTCCATCTAATTTAGCTGTCTACAAGTTTCATGGTCTGTCCACGGCAACAGGGGTATATGCTGTTTGTGCAAAGAAATAGAGCCTCCCGTGTGTGGCCTGAGTGCTTTACTGGGTGTGTGTGATAATGTTGGTATAATATCTTACAAACCAAGCTGAGTGTGGTGGTTCATACCTATAATTTTAGCACTCAGGAGGCTGAGGCAGGAGGATCACAAGTTCAAAACTTGGAGTACATACCAAAAACTTCTATCAAAAGAAGACAGAGTAAGTTGAACAGACAAGATATTAGAAATAGCAAAGGTATTTTTCTGTCTTTAACATCAGTGCACTCTGAGGAGGACTGTGCTGATGGTACAAAACCCGCTGGTGCAAAGACAAGGGAACCCATGAAATGTTCACAAATACAGAGCCCAAGCTACACTGCTTCTTTGTCATGGCCCTGTCTCTTGCCATGATGCCCATTTTTCTAACAGTCCTGAATAAAAACTTCCCTGTGAATATAAAGCCATAGAATAAGGCAAGTATGAAGTAAAAAAAAAAAAAAAAAAAAAAGGTGTACAGTTGTGGTCAAAGTTAGATAAGATGTTCTCAGATGAGACAGATGTGGCATTCCTCAGGCAGGAAGGACCGTGAAGCTGTGGCCGTAATCTTAAGGCTGAAGACACAGTTCGCCTGGTGGGAGTGTTCCAGCCTCAGGGAATGCACTCACAGGGTGCAAAATGGGCTGTGGGCCCCAGAGTTAGCCAAGAAGGCAGGAACAGAGTAACAGGGTAGTAGAGAGGGAATTGTGGTACAAGAGCCAGGACTAAGGAGGCCATATCAGTAAGTAAGTAAGGAGTTTATATTTTATTTTACAGGTGGGAAACCATTACATACTTTAAAGTGGGGGAGGGATATGTGTGAGAAAAGTTCCCAGGTATTTTTTAAGTCTCTGTAGTTGCTTTGTAAAACATGAACTACACAGAGAAGAGTAAGTGTAACAGGTAGACTCGTCAGGAGACCATTTTGACTACAGGGACCCACCGAGGAAGTTGACTTGCTTGCGTCAAGGAGGGAATGGAGCTTTGAAGCTCCCCGGGGTACATCTGGGGTGGTAAGGTTGAGGGGTGGGTTGGGTAAGGTTGGAGGGGTGAGGGCAGGAAGGCAGACTCATCGTGCAGCTTGAGTAGTGGGGTGTTGGGTAGGGCGGGGTGAAGCAGGCTTTATGCTGTCAAAGGACCGCAAATTACAACAGACCGACCTAAAGCTCTTACTTGACTTTATTTTGATTCTAGAATTTAGCAACACTTCACTGAACACTGAAAGTGTTCAAATGAACCAAGGAAGAGTTTGGTTCTGTAGACAGACAAGGGCTGAAAAAGGCAGAAGTCAGTAACAAAAAAGGCATTTCATAGTTACTTTCCTTGTAAAGCTGGAAAGACAAAAGGAACTAATTGGTTAGCACCAAGTTGCTTTGGACACAGTAGAAATAAAACAGAGCTAATCATGATGACTAAAACCTGCCTATTTGGGAGACTTGGCTGCACTGGTCATTGTTTTTTGCTTTTTGCGCTCTCTCTCTCTCTCTCTCTCTCTCTCTCTCTCTCTCTCTCTCCTTCTTACAGTACCGGGCACAAAACTCGGGTTGTTGCGCTTGCTAGGCAGGTTCTTACACTGCTGAGCTATCTCTCCAGCCCTCTCAGGTGTTTTTCGAAGGCCAGGAAAACACCTTACTTGAGGGTTGGTGATGTGGAACCTTATTGTGGGTCACCTGTTTGGATTTGGGATCTCTTCTCTTGGGACTAGAGTGAGAGCGTAGTCCACAGCGATAGCCATTTGTACTTTTTTCCTATCAATGCTTAAAATAGTGGAAACATCCATGATCTATGCCATGAGAATACACAAAGCCTCAAAGTTCAGGCAGGTTCCTGGGTTGGGGATCTGACTTTGGAAGCGCTTTGTGTGAGAAGGCAGTTGAAATCTTAGGAGTAGACATTCCCTGGGGAGAATCAGAAGTTAGAAAATAGTCTAGTCAGCCCTTGAAACTTTAGATTCAAGTTGGATAGGTTAGGAGAAAAATGAGGACAATGGCAAGACATAGAAGCAGATTTTTCCTATCTTATGGAATGTGAAAATGATGAATCTGGGGAGTGCTGCTATTGGGACTTGAACCCTGGAGCTTTGCACTGTGCTCCATCCAAAGCCTTTATGCAAGGGACAGGGAATACCACTAATTTGTTAAACTTCCCAGGCTTAGCTTGAATTTATGTTCTTCCTGCCTCAGCCTAAAAGGCATGATTTAATTTTTTAAATCATTTATTTATTTATTTGGTACAGGACCTCCCTAAGCAGCTCAAACTCAGCCTGCCCAGTGCTGGGATTACAGGTGTAGGCCACCAGGCTGGTTTCGGTGGCCTGCTCCACTGGTCACTGGGCCAGCAAGGCATGTGGTACAGGGGATCAAACCCAGGTCCTTTCACTTGCCAGACCAGTGCTTAGACTGCCAAGCTATTTCCTAGCCCAAAAGTGACAGATTTTTATGCTTAGGGTAGACTCAGACTCTTGGACATTATCGAATACACGTTTCTTGAATTATAGATGAGCCTGTTGAAAACCGGAAAGGTTTATTGGTGTGTTCAGAGTGACTTCCGTGAGTGGCACGCACAGTATTAAGATCAGAAATACCCTGGCCTCTTCCGGTCTCGACTTCATTGTGAAGTGCAGTTCCGTAGCCCTGATTTCCGGCTAAAGGACTTCCACCTGAGACGTCTTCCGCTGGCCTCTGCGGGCAGGACGCACGCAGACCGCGAGGAGATGCGCGCATGAGCGTGACCGCAGAGTCTTTCCTGCAGGCGCTGATGGATGAGATTCTCATGGTCCAGGATGAGATCAACGCGCTGCAGGCCTCACTGGCGGAGGAGCTGGTATCCGAGGTGCCGGAGTCGGACCCTGCTGAGCAGCTGGCGCTGCAGTCCACGCTCACGGTGCTGGCCGAGCGCATGTCCACCATCCGGATGAAGGCAGCGGGCAAACGGCAGCTGCTGGAGGTAACCGGCGCCTGCCCGTGCCCTTGCTCCCCAGTGGGGTCGACAGGTGTGCACATGACCGGCGTGAACCTCCCGAGAAGCCCGCGGCATGTGGGGAGGGATCCAGTAGAGCGAAGCTGCAGCCAGGGCAAAGTCCGGAACCCACCCTTGTGCCCCTCAGGGAGGCCCTGGGGATTATGGAAGGTAGAAGAGTTGCACAATAAGGGCTTTCAATGACGCTAAGTCTGTAAAGAACTCCTGCTTCATCCCTGGTAGCCAATTCAAAGGTGACGATTTCGCGAAATGCACTTGAGCATCTGATTCTTATGTTACTTAATATAATTTGGTAATAATAATGTATATGTTTAAAAATATGCTAATTTTTATATAGTCTTATATAGCTCTTGGTCCTGGGCACATAGGGTGATGGGTTGGCACTGCTGGCTGGGGAGGAGCCCCGCTCGGGGTCTGTACGCCATCTGACTCGGGGCCTCGGGATCCCATGGCTTCTCTGGCACACGATGGGTTCCCAGTGCCTTTCTCATGCTATGACTTAGCATTAGCTCACTGAGCAGCTGCTTTTACTATTCTGTTAACTAGGGCCCTATTGCTGGAGGTCCAGGCTGTTTTATACTTACTCATTAGTCACATACTCCTTTTTTTT
>PVKA01016401.1:0-15000 GCA_004027165.1 Ctenomys sociabilis
ACAGCTGCTGGGGGTGCCTCTGGTGCTTTGGGGAAATACAAGCCAAGAAGACGGGACAGTTCCTCTCCTGAGAGGTGTAGCAGCTTAGCAATTGGAAGAGAAATCCCCCAGAGCAGTATGATTTTCGCGTTATTCCAGGCTGCTGGGTCACCGATTGTGGTCGCGTTTCCATCCCTGGGCGTGTTGTGCTGAGCTGCTGATTGCCCTGGGCATCACCCACCAGCCGCTGCTGCAGCCTGGCCCGGAGCTGCGACCTGGGGTCTCGTTAGCTGCGGTGCCTGCGCGCCCACTGCCCGCCCCCGGGAGCAGGCCCTGACGCCGTGAAGAAACGCTCCCCTATTGAAATGACTACAAGATGCTTTTCACTATCAAACTCCTGCTGGGATTTTTCTCGAAAGACCGTGAAATCCTTGTAGATTTTTACGTCGATCTATCTTACAGCTCAAATGAGAGGGCGGCTGAGCAGAGCGCTGACGAAGGTTGAAACGCGAACACACCCAGGCGCCCCTGGCTTTGAAAGTGGGGATTTAAGGTGCGGGCTTGAGCTTGAGGAACGCGCCGGGCTCTGCCGCCATCGTGTGGCCAAACCAGAAATTCACCGAGCCAAAGGTGACTGAAAGGATTTGGGATCCTCCTTCCCTCCCTCCCTTCTTTTCTTCCTTTTTTCCCTTCCTTCCTGTCTCCTTCAAAACGCCCCAACTTTGAAGCAGCCTAGTGAAAGGAAGTAAAGTGGGAGAGAAAGAACTGCAGTGTCTTCCATTTTCTACCCAACCTGGAACTCTATGTGCTAGTACTCTCGTCCTCCTAAAAGCCTCGCTACCGCAAGTCATCCAATAAAGCTGATTTCCGAGCTGTTAAAACGTGGCAAGGGACCAGGGAGATATCTTAATGGAATAAGTGTCTGTCTGGGAAGCACAGTTCGATCCCTGCTACGGCCAAAAAAAAAAAAAAAAACAGCTAGGATCTCTGCGTCAACGCTCAGCACCTCATTTAATAAGCACAGTTCCCCATAGGACTTCATTGAAGATGAGAACTGTGCGTCTTGCATTGAAATAAAAGTCAGTATCTTAGTGATAAGAAGTCAGTTTTATCTTAAAAAGATGCCCTCTTCCGCTCTTTTTGTATTTGTTTTCTAATTCTTTGCAGGCTAAGCGCCTGCATCCTGAAAATGCAGGACTTTCCGTGTCATATGAGTTGCAGGTGCTTCTGTAACCAGACATTTGCCTTTTCTTTGTGGAGGCTTTCTAGTTAGGATTTTTAAAAATTAATGCTAATAATGTGGTTTCTTTTGTAAATTTCAGGTTTTCTGCCTTACTTAGGAAGGTTTTCTCAAAATGTGAAAGTAGTCTTTAATATTACAATAACTGTATATAATTACAAAAATAATAATACAATTACATTTCTACTTAGGCAGTGTTAATTTGTCTGATTCTTGTTTCCAGGTAGACTAACTTTATTTTCATCCCAGTGTCTCTGCACCATTAAACAATGATTGACCAGTCCTTTCCACCTCTGAACTCTATCATCAAGTGTCCAGAGATAGCCAGATTCCATCTACTCCACTAACATACTTCCTTTTTACCACCAGGTTCTTTTTATCTAACAGGACAAGTCCTTGTCCCTTACTGTTGTACTTTTGCACAATATTCTTAAGCCTACTCGAACAGCAGCTTGGTCATTGAACAGCTATAATAACCTGGCATGACAAGAAGTGTTCGGTTCTCTGTCTTCTGCAGGATTTCTTGCTCTGGGTACTTGGTGGAAGGAGCCATCGCCCATCTGCGTTTCTTCTAAGAAGCCAAGGAAGGCTGTTCATCCTCTTTTCAGAACCTGCTGGAAGGAGCCTGATGGTTACCGGGTGCGGTCTCAGTGTGAGCAGGGTGGCCAGGGGGGCAATACTGCGAATGTGCAGCGGGTGTCCTCATGTAAGTAGGAGTGCGGTGATGGGCAAAGTCCCCAAGAGGTAGCAGTGATTGTGCAACTTCAAATTCACACAAAAAGAGTTAGCTGATCGCTCTTTGTGTAGCAGGAGTTGAAGCTCTGAAATCAAAAATAAGTCAGAAACATGTTTTTTGATTTGCTTTTGTTTTTTGGTGGAACTGGAATTGAAACAAGAGCATTTGCACTAAGCTCCATCCCAGCTCTTTTCTTTCTTTTTTTGTATTTTACTTATTATTTATTTATTTATTTTTGACGCAAGGCTCGCTAAAATGCTAAATGTCCTAGGCTGGGCTTGAGCTTGTTATCCTCCTGCCTCAGCCTCCCAGAGTACTGAGATCAGAGGTGTGTACCAACGTGGTGGAGCAGGTTTATCCTCTGCATACAATGCTTCTGATATGGAAGGAATTGATAAATATGGCAATCAAATAAGAGCTTTATTAGGCAAATAAATAAATAAATACAATTTAAAAAAAATAAAGATCCAGCTATTGCATTGTTGTGGTCTAAGGGGAGGGGCAGGCCCTGTGGCTGCCCCAGGACAGATGGAGCAGGGAACAAGACACGAGAGAGAGCTGTGCTCTTCTCAGTGGGAGAGTTGCGTGATTGTGCTTTCGTATGCATCTGTGTCTGTGTGCACCTGCGTGTCTGTGTGCATGCGCGCATGTGCGTGTGGGGTGTGGGGTGGGTGCACTCATGCCTGTCTGTACCTGTGCACAGGTGAGCCTGGGCCTTCTGAACAGAACAGAGGAGGCAGCCACAGCAGCGGGACCCACAGAAGCTGGAAGCAGAGGAGGGAGGGCTCAGGGAGGAAGCGGCCATCCATCCAGTTCTTCCGTCCTCACGCTCCGTCCAGCACAGGCAAACACTTCAGGCAAGATTTCCGAAAGGACAAGGTGCTCACTGTCCTGGGAAACAGGAGCTCAGTCCCTGAATAAAGAGTCCGCTTCTTCCAGGTTGCCTTCTCCCACCTCTCTCCCGATACATAAAGCTGCTTGTTTGAAAGTTTATCTCCGCTGGAGGCTAGAAGGCAGGACCCTGCTGCTGCAAGGATCCTGCTCCACGCTTCAGCTCTCTCCCTCTCTGCCTGTTCTCACAGACGAAGTCATGGAGATAGCGATCAGAGGCAAGGTGATATTTTCTGTGCGATTATTGTTCTTGGAAACAGGAGAGCTAGAGATGAGAGAATGTAAGAACTGCAGGAGACCAAGGAAACCTATCCGAGAGGCTAGGGGCTTATCCCCCGAGGGAAGCAGGCCAAGGAAGGAGACACAAGGCCCCACTTTGGCTCCGCCAGTCCGTTCTGCACAGAAGTGTTGGAAGAAAACTGCCAGAGGATCTGCATTGTCACACAGTGTGTGACGACACAGGCTTCCTTCTGACAGAGTATTTCCCTTCTCTTTTGTCAAACAAATTTGCCTACTTGGGTACTAGGAATTTTCCCAGAGGAACTGAAACATTATGTCATAGTGATATATGTGTACCTATGTTTATAGCAGCACAATTTGTGATAGCAAAATCTTGGAAACAACCAAGATGTCCATCACATGAGGAATGGTTGAAAAAGATGAGGTACAAGTTTTCAAACATAAAATTCTATTCAGTGCAGAGGAATGCTTCCAACAGACAGACCATCCGATCCACCCTCCTGGCTCCCTGCTTCCTCCTCCCATAGAGGCCCCAAGTTGGAGGACTTGGGCCACAGAACAGTGCTTACCCAGCCAGAGCTCTGCTCCTCTTCTGTGGGTCATAAGTGCCTGCAGGGAGCATTTGTGTTCTCTGCCAAGTATAAAAGGGTCCTGCGCCAAGAAGAAAGCACAGCAGCACTTTGGACTCCTCTGGCTCAGCGAAAACCAGACCAGTGATGGGAACAGCTTTAGAAGGCTGGCTTCTGCTGGCTTTCTGTCCCTGCTACCACCTCTCTTGCAACTCTGGATTGGTAGGAGGTTCTAGAGAAGGGAGGCGTGCTCTGTCTCACATCACAGGATGTCAGTAATGACTATCAGTAGCTAACTTGAAGGCTAGGTGACTTTCAGTGTTTAACAGGATGGTCTCCTACTGCACGTTAATTAAATGCTTTGTTTGTTTCTTTATTTGGTGGTGCTTATTGGCCTTCTGCACACAGTTCATGTGCCCTGTCAGTGAGATGCACTCCCAGCCCCAGCCCTTCAGATGCTTTTCTTTATCATAGTTGAAAGACACAGGTCTACAGGTTTTTTTTTCTATACTTTTGCCCTTTGAGTGGAAGCAGTGCAGAATATATGATGCTGAGAACTCACTGTAGCTCTTCAAAGCCAAGCACTGAAAACCAAATAGGCCCTTGTGCTGTGGTTTGGTGCCAGCTTGTGTCGCAAACACTTCTGTGCTGGCCACCTGGTCCCATGGAGTGGTATATCAGGATGCAGAGCTCTGAAGGGGTAGTGAGGTAATGTCAGGTGGTGACGAGGTCCTGGAGACTCTATGCCCAGAAAGGGATGCTGTGTGTCTTTCAGGTATGTTTTAGGTCTCTGAAACTAGATGAGTTGCTGAGGGAGTAGATTGTTGTTATCAACACAACACTATGTGTCAGGCTTCTTCCACAGGTATTGCTTGTTACTGTCCAAGCACCTCAGACACCTGATGTCATCTGCCACCTGATAACTGTCTCAGAGGCACTGTTCATGTGTGGGCGCCTCCAAACTCCAAGCCTGCTGGAAAAGTAGTGCCCACCTTTACTCCCTGTATATGGGGAGTCTGGGGTAGGAGATTGCAAGTTCCAGCCTTGTCTTAAAGTAAGAAAACAGTAAGTTAAGGCTACAGTTCTATCCAAAGGCCAAGAAAGGAAGAAAGAAAGAAAGAAAGAAAGAAAGAAAGAAAGAAAGAAAGAAAGAAAGAAAGAAAGAAAGAAAGAAAGAAAGAACAAAAAACCTGTGAGCCAAAATAAACCTCTTTTCCTTCTCCAGTAGGGTACCTTGTCTCAGAACCTCAGAACTCTAGTGATTGTGACACGAGATAGAGGTCAAGCAGGACCTAAGGGTGAGGTAGCAACAGAAGGGATCTTCTTACCATCCTCTCTGCCATCCCTTGGATGGCCTCCTTTGACTTCTGCAATGCTCAGGGGTTCTGAGCTAGGACATCTTACAAGGTCATCTAGTAAAAAATATTTCAAAGAATTTGAAGTTCTGCTCCAGAGTCTGGAATCGGTATCCCCACCATCAGAACTGAAGTGTAACCCCACCAGGCAGGCTGTATCAGCCTAAGCAAATCTCCTTGTGGAAGGTGTAGTCCTTCTTGGTTTCACTGCGTGTTTGCTTTCCCACAGCACGCTGAATGTGGCCTCCCTGAATTCATTGAAAGCTGACTTCATAGAACAATACTATGCTTCAGTCACTCTGGGGTGTAGGTTCCTTTATCTTATCTCAGAAGGTTGGGCCCCTTTAATGAGGGGGGTATACCTTGGCCAGGCAGAGGGTGTGCTGTACCTCTGGCTTGTTAGACATCATTCACCATTTCTGATAGTGGGACAAACCTGACAGCTGAGCACTTTTCAGTCAGCCAGGCCCTTAAGTGCCTGTGGAGTCAGAAATTTAAGTCTTCTGACTTTAAAAAAAACAATCACAACTTTTTATCGATATTTTTTGAAAACCACAGAATACTAGCATCAACACATTTAGAAAGTCATCTTGAAAACAAGTTATAGAGACAGTGGTGAAGTATTCCTAAACAACAGTGTACCGCAGTATTATTATTTTTCTAAGAGTAAAGTTGCCAGCCTGGTGGAATGAATTGTTTCAACTCATAGGCCCAATTCATAGAGTGCAATAACTTCTTAGGAAATGAAATACTTATTGTTGATTTATAATGTGTCAGTAACACTGCTAAGCCCTTCACGTATTTTATTCTACTTCATCAGCATAGAGATGCAATGAGGTAGTTAGCACAGGTCTACTATCCCTTATGCAATACTCCTGGGACCAGATGAAGTTTCAAATTTATAACTCCTTTTCTTACTTAAGAAAGGAAGCATAATGAACATGTTGTATGCTGCGTAATCCCATCATCAGGGTCTGGGATAAAGTGCTATATAGTCAAATACCTTAACATGTTCCAGTAAAAGTTATGCACATGTGCACAGAGTGGGACAAGGACAGACAATCCCATGCTTCACTCCTCATGCCTGGGTCAGGTCAGGTTTCCCTGCCAAATGAGTTTGCCATGTATTTAGGCAAACACTTGCTGCTCTCAAATATAGGACACTCTAGTCCCGTAATGAAAGACTTATGAGTTGTATCACTGTCTCCATTTTACTAGTAAGGGAGCAAAACTTTGTAACTAATCTCCACACACACAGGTCTCAGAGGTATGGAGTTCCGTCTGGGACAGGTTGCACGTTAGCTGCAACGCTGGGCTGCTTCAGGCAAGTGCCCATGGGATGGCTGTGGTGCTGAGTTCTCTTTTTCCCCTGCTGCACAGAACCAGTGTCCAGCTTCCTGCCAATAACACTGCTCTTTGAATACTCAACAGGTTCCTAGTGTGCCTTCAGAAGTCATGTGAGCACAGTCAATTGCTTTCCATAAAGCAGGAGAAACGTCTCCCCTGGAAGAGCAAGAAGGTGCCCTGAGGAATTCAATGATGTCAAAAGTAAAGCTAAACAAATGTGGTGGTTTAGGCCTGTATTCCCAGAACTCAGGAGATGGACTTGAGTATTAAGATCCTGTCTCAAATAATAAATAAATAAATAGATGATGTAGCCATTCCTTTTAGAGCATTCATGAGTGTGGAGAAAAGATTAGACAGAGAACCATAGTATCTGAGTTCAATATGGGAAACCTCCGTCTCAGTTCAATTGAAATCATCATCGATTATTTGACATCCTCCAAAGACTCAAATACCCTAGAAAGTTCTAGAACAATGAAGCACTTATTTATGTGCTCTGCATCCTGTTCTGTTACTGTCGAGCAATGTGACTTTAAGCAAATCTCGTAGTTTCTAATTGCTTGTCTTTCCAACAACAAGCCTGACAGCATGACCTCCTCTGAGAGTGCACTGCTGAGGTGATGTGATGGACTCACATACATGAGCATCTGACATAGCCCCTAGCCATCAGTAGGGCAGCAGGAGTGTGAGCCTATGTCCATCATTGCCCCAAGTATCGTCTCCATCCTTTTGGGCACTCACCAGCCACAGACCATGTTTCCTTAGACAGGAAAAGTGGCAGGAACAGAGTGCAGACTCCAGCCCCAACCTCAGAAGCTCTTAAGCCGTGGCTGCCTCATTCACACACTCATAAGGTGAAAAGCCTGGAAATCCATCTTTCTCCGAGATCCCAAAGCCCTGCCCAAAACCACTTCAAGGAGCAGTGCTGTATCTCTTCCTGTCATAGAATTAGTGACTGGGTGCAAAACAAAACACATACAGCACAGCTTTCTCTGTGGAGTCTCCTCAGTGAATTACAGTGGATTACAACCCTTCCAACACTGTTATTACAGGCTTTCCTCAAGGGAAAAGCATGGCTCCCACAGACATGGTCTTCAAAGAGATCACAGGATGGTAGAAATTACACTAAGCACATGCTGATGTTATAATCCAGTGTAGCTATCTAAGAATGCACGTAGTCATGTAGTGGCTATATGTTACCTTTTGCATGTTATATATGTTCTCTGCATTCCTGTCTGTAACTACATCTCAAAGCTCTGAAAGGCTGTGAGAGGATAGCATGTCTTTAACCCAAGTAACCAGACTTTGGAGCCAGATAGGACTGCATTGGAATCCTAATGAATCTACATACTAACTTCAGAGCTTTGGGCAAGTTACTTAAAATTTAAGTGAGGGAACAGGGAATATGAACATTCTTTTTTTAGTTTCTGAGCTTTCATTCTTCCTATGAGACTGGTAAATGAATTGCATACAGCATGTACATGACAAAATTTAGAATAAAGCAATGATGAAGTAAACTCAAACTTGAGAGCCTTGCTTTTACTGGCCCACTTTTACATTCAGTACTGTAATATATAAGAATAGAACACAAAACAATGATACTGTATAGTGTAATCAGAAAAAATTAAAGCACTATATAAAAAAGGTATAGTGTATGAAAAAGACATCAAGGGCCTATAAGCAAGATGTACAGAGCTGTGCAAAAGAACCCCAGGAGATTATAAGTCCAAGCAGCAGGTCACAAAAGCAAGAAGTGTGCTTGGGTGTTGAGCTCAGACAGTCCCTAAGCAGACAAGTCACTAAGTGAGCAATTGCTGCAGGATTCATCTCTGCTCCTTACAGTGTTTAATGCGCCTGTTGATACATTTTTGCTTCATCCTAATGTCAGTTTATTGCTCCAAGGTTCTATTTGTTTTCTCCATTTGATTCCTGGATCTTTAAGAGAAGAGACCATTTGTCTATGGGTAGTGTTGACAGAGTGAATGCTTGGGAATGAACAGAGAGATAACTCATGTGAGGAGGATAACTCATAGGAGTAATTTCCATTTTATTGCCCTTGCCCCCTATGTTGGGTCTGCAGAGTAAGCAGTGAGGCCCACCACATGCCTTTCTTCTCCATCCTGAGGCACACCCTCCTGAAATGGCAGTATAGCCTAGTGATTTGGGAGAGACCCAAGCCCATGTTGAAATTCCTGCTTTCCACATAAGACCTCAGAGACCTACTACAATACACTGACACTCTTTCATAGATTTATTTAGGACAAAATACATTTATGAATGTACTTCCTAATAATGAAGGATATCAATAGCACTTGCCTTTGGGAATTGTTTTAAAAGTTAAAGGAGCAGCAGCTGGGGTTCGTTCCCCCCACCCCACCCCCATGCAGTGCAATTCTGGCCCCACCCCTGGAACACACTGAGACTGGGCATGGTGGCAGTAGACAGTCATCTCAGCACTTGGAAGGCTGAAAGCAGGAGAGTCCGATCTATGTAGTGAGGCCCTGTAGACTCTGTCCTAAATACATTTAAAAGCCGGGCGTGGTGGCGCATGCCTGTAATCCCAGCACTCGGGAGGCTGAGGCAGGAGGAATGTTGTGAGTTCGAGACCAGCCTGAGCTACAAAGTGAGCTTAAAGCCAGCCTGAACTGCATAGCGAGACCCTGTCTCAAAAAGACAAAAAAAAAAAAAAAAATCTAAATACTTTTAAAAAAAACAAAAGAAGTTAGAAAAGATAATCATTTCTTTGCTTGATAGGAGGCTAAATCCTTAAAAAATTGAAACTATTGTTATTTCTTGCATTGATAACCTATATTGCATTTAATAGTAGATGTTCTCCATGTCATAGTTTAAATATTTAATGAATGTGTGTCATGTCACTGTGCCAGAAATAGCTACATATTGAATTTTCTATTAAAGTCTCTGAATGACTACTATTGTGATATTTAGCTTTTCAGTGAGATATGATGGTTCTTGCTAAAGCAGTGGACTGGATGACAGTAAACTGTGTAATTTAATGGAAATAAAGTTTCTAAGGTCTCTTTTGCCTTCTCCAGCAAGCTGCCTCCCAAGCTACTCCCTGCGCATCTCTGAGTAGCACAAGTCCTAGAGTCTAGGAATGACTTAGCAATTGATCCGGGACATTAAATTGCTGGTGAAATGAAAGAGATAAACTGTTGTGTTTATCAGAGAGATCATTGTGTGGGCCCTGCTTGGGCACACTGACATCCTAAATGGTGAAGAATGCATGAGGACCACACCCACAGAGATGATATCCTGAGAAACACTAGCTGGGCAGTCCTTGAATTGGACATGGAGAACAGCCGGAGGCGAGGAAAGCTGAGGAAACCTCCAGAAGCCCAAACAGGCCCAGCAATTTCTACTACAGAGCCACCAGGATCCCAGTCCTGGTGAGATTGTAGAACTAGTCCAGGTGCAGGCAGAGGAACGTGAGCATGAAACGCAAGAAATACTCAGTGCCTTTGGGGAGCTGTAGAGGCTCCCTGTTCTGGGGGCTCCCTCCCAGAAGACCTTATGTTCCCCATGTTGAGAGCCAGCCTTCCAGCTACCATGAGTGTTTGTGCCTCCTGTGATGTCTTCCATTACACCTTGTACCAAAGCAGCCCCAAGTGTCTGTGGATAGACAGTCTGTGGCAGGGGTCAGCATGACAGTCTCACTCAGGAGAGGCTGCTGCTGTCCACTTGAGAAAGCACATCTTCCTTCTCCTGGGAGTCCTAAAGTCTCATTGCATGGAAACAAATCCAGCACCAGTAATATGAAACCAGTAATATGTATGTTTTCATGATTTTCATGTTAATAACATAGAGGAACATTCTGCCTTTTCTCCTTTCTTTGCCTCTTTCTTCCTTTTCTTTCTTTCATCCCTCCCTCCCTTCCTTTATCCCTTCCTTCCACATTCTCAGTAACATGACAAACTTTGAATGCTCTGAATGCTCCAGAAAATGCAAAATTCAACAGGAAGTAGGGCATCCAGCTAGGTGGGAGACATGAACAATGGCAAGTGCATTTTCTACAAAGTGCTGTAGAACAGGTATGGACTGTGAGCACCAGGCAGGAGCCAAGGCACTCTGGTGATTTTCTTTAAAGATCCCTCTATAAAATTTCAAATCCCTTCCACTCAATTCTGAAAAAAAAGAACAAAGTCTCAAGTGTGATACCCACATGAAGAGAAGCAGTCAACAATCCAATATTAAAATTACAAGAGACCTTAGATATCATCAGCACCTCCCCAGTACTGGCATAACATTTGTGGATGAGGCTGCTACAGTTCCCAACAAAAATCTGATCTCTGGCCCAAGCCCATTGGGTGCAGAGGGCGACTAGAAAGCAAGTGGCTCCCTGGGGGTGCCCGGTAGTCTGTGATCACAGGGGTCTTCTTTGCTGGAGTCCTTGTGCTAGGCAGAGTCAAACCCAGGAAGTCACACAACCCTGGCTCCCCGAGGGCTGTCCTTGAACCAGCAGCACCAATGTTAGCTGGATGTGAGTCAGAACTGATGCATCTCAGACCCCTCCCCAGAACAATGGAGTCACAAGAGCCTGGACACAAAAGCCACAGGCAATCAGAGCACACTAATTTGAGATGTGGTGAGAGGAATTGGTGAACCTTTGGAACAGGTTGTCTGAGCTCCAAAGCATCTTCCAGCTGAGCAGTCAACTTGACAGTTCTAACTGGTCAGTGTGGCCTGTCATCACCATGTGGAAGTCATCCTTCACAGGCAGCTCTTTAGCATCCTACACAGAAATCTGTGATCTCTGTGGGAGAGGCTTTCATGATTCTAATGTCGGCTCAGGAATCAACATCCATTTTGGTATCTAAGAAAGAAGGAGGAGGCATCCTTTTTTTTTAATTAAAATATCAGATGACTATGAGTCTTTTGTTAACTTCTGCTTACTTGGCTTTGGCTCTGGTTTCATGAAACCAGAGCCTCCTATTTACATAGGGTTTACATAAGGTTCATTGTTCTTTCTGTGAGACAGAGAAGCAGCTGAAAGTAGGGGTAAGGAGGCTGGGCCAGGGCACCCAGCTGTGGCTTTCAGAACTCCCTTCACTACCTCTGAGCAGCTGCATGATCCAAAGCAGAACTGTTGACTTCTCCAAACCTAAATGTCTTTAAGTGTAAAATGGTCATGCCAACCATAACTCATTCATGAGAGTTGTGATTGATAAATATTAAAGTTCTCAGCATATGAAAGATTTTCAGTAGGATATATGATTCAGAAGGCTTGTAAGTGGAACATGAAATAAGCCATTGTAGAGTTTCTTGCTCCAAAACATCCATGTAGGTGGACACTGGGGACACAACATTAAATGATGTGGAAATATTATCTGCCTCACTAGAACTATTGTCCACAAAGAAAGTGTAAAATAATGGTAGCATCCTATTGGCTACATCTTAGGTACTGTTTGGAGCTTCCTGCGAGTTGGCAAAAGGAATGTCATCACTGGCCTAAGAGTACTAGGTGCTGTCACCCCTCCCATATCATGAACAGGAAACAGACACACAGGTGCTAAGTTGCCCGGCTTGTAGGTGCACTAGTAGTCAGTAGGAGAGTATAGTGTATGTCCTCTGGTAGGTTAGTTACTGAAGATCTGTACTGACGTGACCTCAATAAACTGCTTCCAAGTACAAACAGATGCTTCTGGAGGAGGGGCACGGAACTCTGATCTCCCTGACTGGTAGACTAGAGGGGGCTTCCCTATCCAGGGAGATGAGGAGAGCAAAGCACAGGTAAGTAAGGAAAGAGTGGCCACCATAGGATGAGTATGGGCTGATATCCAGGAATTAATTGAAAGCTCAGGAAACTCAACACTTTGCAACAGAATAACCTTTCCTGAAGAAGATGACAACTCCCAAATCAACCAGCACATCCTAACAAATACATTGGCTCAGTCACTATTCCACGCATACACACTCATGCAATTCTTATTCTTGGGCAACATCATGATTACCATTTTTAGAGGTAAAAAATGAGGACATTATGAGAAGAAGAAAGAGCAAGGCCTTGAGCATCACATACAGTCCACTTCGCTCTTCATAACCAGAAGCAGATCCCTTATGCCAGCTCTCCAAGCCTTAGCTTCCTCATCTGCATAATGGGAATAACAATCCTCCCTGTCATTGTGTTGAGGAATAAAGCCAGGCATGTAACATCCATGGTTAGGATTCATAGAATGTTCTGTAACGTCAGAAGTTGGCCTATGTACAGAAAGCCTAATCTTCAAACACAACAATTCCCAGATGTTGACATCATTTTTGAAGTACTGGTTTATAGTTTCATTTTGTTGTTTGCTTTTCTGATGTCATAGAAAGAATCAAATTATCAAGTTCTGTCAAAGAACAGAAAGGAGACTTTTTATCTTACGTGCCTTTGTTTGTTTAAAATCATTTGGAGGAACCAAAACCTCAATTTGAGTGAATATACTCAAAACAAACAAAGAACAAAGACACAAGTGAGCAACATGATTCAAACATAAGGACACATCAAGTCAAGCACATGAAGGGTTTTTTTGTTGTTGTTTTTTATGTATTTGGTACAGGGTCTTACTATGCAGCTTGGACTCACAGTGGTGCTGTTTTCAGCCTCTCCAGCACTGGGATTACAGGCATGCACCACCAGACCCAGACTTGGTCACTGCCGCAGCATGCCCCAGGGATAGGGGTGTGTGTGGTGCCAGGAGTCGAACCCCAGTCCCTGCACTTACCTCAGAAGGCACTTAGTCTGCTGAGCTATCTCTCTGGCTCTATGGAGATGTTTTTCTTTCTTTTTTTTCCTGCAGCTAGACGTGCACACTAAAGGAATATAGATGATCTCAATTCCCACTAGATATCAATTGGAAACATTTGAAAAAGGTTAGACTTTTCCAGGGGTACCTAGAGTAGAGCTTTAGAAGCAGAAGTCAACTTAAAGAATTTTTGATCAATCTCATTTTCCAGTGGACATGAGTCACTGCTAAAGTTGAAGAGAGGGTTTCATGGGGTAATCCACAGAATTAGGCCTTAGATGCGGTGGTTCCTGGGGCAGCTGGGGACCGTCCATGCGGCAGCACAGTGCTGAGCAGTTAAGGCCATTTACTGATCGGCTCACATACTTCCTTTCAGGTTCAAACAGAAAGCTAATGATAATAGGATAAGCTCCTTCTCCTAAAGAAAGAAAATGTTAAAACAAAGCTTCAAGTCAAGAAATTCAAGGATCTGTCCTGTTTCCTACTAGATGTAGCAAACCTCATAATCCTTATGCTCCTCAAGGCCTGTCTTATGGGAAATGAGTAAATTTTATTCAGATCTGTGTGTGGTCTTCATCCTGGTCACTCATCCCCACACTCGGGCCAGTGAGGGATCAGCAGCCTGCTCCCTTCCGGTTCATGGTGTTTAAGCAAGAATGTCAAGAGTCAACTCTGTTTACCAAGCCATCACCCAAAGAAGTGACAGCCACTCTCGTCCTTGCTTCTTTCCAGCTGAGGATCGCAGCAACCAGGGGCCCTTCAGACACCTTCCAGAATCTCACAAAAGATGCCCCTGTGCAGTGAATGGTATGAGCAAGTCAGCTATGAAGGAAATTTGGGGGCCAATGGAGTAGATTTGAATGTGGCCTGGGCATTTGGATGTATATGATAAGTGCATCACACTTATGAGACAGTAATGTTTTCAATATGCTTTCTGAAACATTTGGTGATAAAAGGTGATGTGTACAAATTTCTCTAAAATATAAATACTCTAAAATATCCAGCCAAAACAATAAAGTGAACACAGCAAGACATTAGTAGAGTAAGGATTCAAGTTAAACCAACAGATCAGTTTCTATAATAATATTCTGTCTACTTTTCTGTATTTGAAGATTTCACATGACAGTTCTAAAAATAAGTGAAAAAATTGATTTTGTAACTGAGAAATACAGTTATGGAACTTGACCTTTTGTAATCCTGTGTTACCACTTGAAGGCTTTCTTCTGTAGACAGAGGTTACACTGGAGAAAGCAAGGTTTTTTTCCAACTATGTCAAATGCACACCTGGCTACATTGCCAAACCTTGCAGCCTTCCCTGGAATGCAAGGGACAGTGATGCAAATGCCCTCCATGGGCTCGCTGCGCCTGGGCACCCTCCCATTCTCCACACCACACACCTCCTGTCCCATGGCTTTCCTCAATATTAGGAGTTCATTGGACAGGATTGTGGAAATGAACTTGTGTCTCTGTACCAAGCTCAAAGCAAAAACCATGGAAATAGGTGATAAAGCAGACCATTGGGGTGGGTGGGGACAGGAGGCAGAAGGAAAGGAAATGGGTTTGCTGAAGTCCTGAAAAGCTAACTGCAGATTCAATTGGAAAGGTTTTTGGTATTCACTACGCTTTCCAGTACAGCCCAGTGGCCTCCCTCCATCCTGCATCTAGTTTGTCACAGAGGGGAACTTAAAGCTTGAAAATGTTCCCTTTATCTCAAGAATCCAGGGCATTAAAAGCAGGGCATTAAACCACCTTCCTCCCAGTGAAGGTGGCTGTGGTTTAACAGAGTACCTTCCTGAAAGCTTCTCAGTGTTGCGTCCTCAACATGGTAGAGACCACTGACCTGGGCAGAGAGAGCCACACTTGGCCTTGGGTCCTGACTAAGAGGCAAGACTCCAGGGCAAAT
>PVKA01016401.1:17500-47983 GCA_004027165.1 Ctenomys sociabilis
TCTCCTCCAGGACCCTGAGCAGACAGGAGTGCTATAATCACATTGGCTGAACAGAACAATGGACAGGCTGTCATGTCTTGGGTGGCATGCCTGTGATTTCCAGAAATGTGACTAATCCTTTGTCTCAAGTAGATAGTGTGGTCATCTGAACTTGGCTTGGCTCCATGTGGCACATCCTAAGGGCTGCAAAAAGAGCCTATTCTATAGATAGAAACACATGGGTGGTATTTCCTGAAAGAAAACCTAGCTGACCAAGACCTTTCTCGCTTTTGCCTCCCACTGATGAACAGAGGTCCCCCTAGGTCACTCTGCTCTCAAAACTGAGCACAACTGTATAGGGAGAACCAGCCAGACTTCTTCTTCAAGATGGAGAAGGAAGTGATATTTCTCAATACTTTAGCCATAGACAGTCATGCAGGGATGCTTTTGGATTGCAAGAGGAAATTGTTTAGAGTGGCTGAGATAAGTGTTGGACTTTTCTTGTTCATTTATCAACAGTGGTGTACAGTGGTCCCTCATTTATCATGGAGCTTATGTTCAAACACCCACATGACAAGTGAAAGTCAGCGAAATAGTGACATTATATTTATTTTAGTATTTCAATGCTTTATAAACTCTTATACTCCTTTCCCACACTTTTAAATACACTTCTAATGTCCTTAAGCATTTTCTAATCTCATAAACTGACATAATTTTAACAACACATATGTATACTTTACAGCATCATAAAATCCTGTAATATGAAAAATTCATGATAATTTAGATCAATATTTTTTGAAAACCCACACAACAGTGAGTCCAGGAAAGTCAAACTGTGAAATAGCAAAGACTACTGTAGATATATAGTCCTAAAAGTGATGTCTCAGCTTAAAGATTCATGTCAGGGGCACCTATGCCTTTGTCTTTTAACTGCTTTGTCTTTAGTAAGTTGTCATTTCCATCCTAGTCACCGCCACCTTGGTGCAATAGAATGAGATATGAGAGATATCAGAGTCACAACTTCCATAAAGAGTGAGGGCCCTTCTGATCCCCAGTCTGGAAAGCAAGCTTCTCAGCCCACCAGCTTGCTTCCTCTTGATTCCCACAAGCTGACATCATCTTCATTCACATTAATGGAAGAGAAACAATGATGCTTTTCAAGGAACAGAGGTATCCAGGATGGAGCCAGCCAGTCAGGATGTGCTTCCTACCTATCACTAGTCACATTGTAGGATACTTGTGCCAAGGAGGATCCTGGTCATGGATGCTAAGCAGGTGACTAACAGCTCTGTCCCAAAGGTGAGCATCTTCTACTTCCAGCATGTCATTCTCAAGTTCTCTTTTCCCTTCTTATCCTTTATCACAATGAGAAACAAAGAGCTTGGCTTAGGCTTTCTTGAATGATCTCTGGGAAGCCATAGCTGAACACTGTGTCCCACAAAACCATAGCGACTGTTGACTGAACACATACTATACAGCAGATATTTTGCTGTATTTGAAATAACATTAATAATTCTCACAGAAATTATGTGAGATACCTAATATCCCCTGTAATATATACAGTTGACAGGGTCACATGTTTTTTGCACAGCAGGGCATTCAAATCTGCTTGATGTTGAAAGCCAGGTCTTGTGCCCATGGCATCTCTTTTTCTTGTCTTCTGAATTTTCAGAGAACTTTAAGTAGTGCTATCACCCTACCAGCTTCTGTAGCATCATACATGTTGTTTATTCACATAAACTGTACAGAAGGAATCTTACCTCCTAAGGGTGGTTTGGCTTTTTAGTACTCCTGGTCATTTATTCCTAACCATGTCTAAGTAGCCAACAAGATTTCTTCATCAGCTTTCTCAATGAGGGCCTATAGCAGAGTTTACAGTGCAGCCTTGAAATTCCAGCTAGGTCTAAACAAGGCCTAAGTCATACTTACTGAAACTATGGCACAGTGACTCAATCTGGCTTCTTAGCTCTTCGAGAGTGGGTCTAATCGGATACTAGGCAATAGTGCTTTTAAAACCTTGAAGCTGTCTCAGGTTACAGTTCTCAGGTGGTCATGAACTCATCATAGTGACTAAGCAACCTAGTGGTCCTAGAGACCACATTAGTCTGACCACACAAACAACATTTCAAAGGAAACTGGCTCTGGTTGTGATGGACAGTTTGCCCTAGTCCTACAGCACAGGTAGGGCAGCAGGGTATTAGGTGCATAGGTAAAACATAACAAAAGCTAACATATATGGGACTCTTAGTTCCATGTAGCTTACTTTGCCCAAAGTTTAAACAATTAATCATATTCTTCCTCATTCTCCTTAGGTGTGTGCTCCTATTAGTTCAACTATGTAGACAAGGAAACTTGCCTAAGATCACACAGTTGCTCAGTGGTTGAAACAGGGGTCCAGTCCAGGAATTCTGAGTTCACAATCTCTCCTTCTAGCTTCTGGCTCTAGGTAACATGCCTCATGGCATGGTGGAGTAACTGTCTTTCTCTCTACTGAGCCTGAATAACAGATGGGAAGTTAGAGCCCAGCACTAGACTGGACCTCTATTTTAGAACCTGGGATCTGACAGATAGGACATAAGGAAGATGGCTGTTGGATGTCAGGGTATTTATACTGCCCAAACTGAAGCTAAGGAACCTTCCTGTCATATGTAAACCCTCCTTCTAGGATATGATCTGTCACAAGTGCAGAATTAGAGCTGGGAGCATGTACAGCAATATAACCTTGGACTTCAGAATCTAGCAGAGTTTTCATCTCAGTTACCTCAGTGGTAGGTGTGGGTCTAACAGGCTAACTCTCCTCTTAACTTCTAAACCTCAGTGTCCTCAACTGTAAAAATCAAAGATAGAATCCCTGCTTCAGTTGGCTTTCAGAATAAAAGGTTAGTAAACATAGTAGTCTGTGTAGAACTGTACTTGTTTCCCATTCGGATTAGCCATCAAAGGGTTAAGAAACCCAGCTTAAGTGCAGTCATGAGGTTGGGGTGTTTTATTTCTGAACAAAAGTTCTATAATTTCAGCCTATACCCAGCACCTCACAGAATCCTTGTGGCTGCCTCTGGGACTTGTAAGCAGATCCAGGTTCTACAGTAATGCTCTTTGAAAAAGCATTGTGCTTTAATAAGTCACTTTTCTCTCCTCGGGCGAAGTTCACAGGAATTAGACTGCAAGACACTTTATGCAAACGTCTGACCTTCACTGGCTCTGATTTGCATCATCACCATCCCTTTATTCTTCCAAAGTGCCTGCATTTTGCATAATGTTATAATGTTATTCAGGCTTTGCAGTTAGCACTATTTCATTTCTCCAATTATAACCATTTTAGGCAAAGCTATAGATAACCTTCAGAAACCCATGCCTGTGTGATCTTTCATTCATTCACCAGGAGGAAGCAATGAAAATTGGACTTAAAAAAAAAAAGGATAAAACTAAAAAGCTCTTTGGGGGTAGAAGTGTAAATGCTAAGATTAAATATTCTTACTCTTCTTGAGGAAAAAGAAAGAGCATTGTCTTGCTCCCCATGAATATCTAGGCACTACTAGCTCATTACAGCAAAGCTCCATGCTGGAGCAGGAATGTTCACCTGCACAGTACAACCCAGAGCCACTGATGTGTAATTTGAGGGATTCCTCCACCTGAGATCTCTCTTCCAGGTTCCCATGGGTCCTGCCCACTGAAAGAACACCCTTCTGTCTCCATGAATTGGAACCAATTAACAAATAGACGTTTCTTAAGGATGTGATGTATAACATAGTTATCAGCTCTTTATGTTGAGATGCTGACTTCTTCCTCCAATCTAAATTTAGTTGTGGAAAGCCTGAGACATAGATTCTGAGAGCTTAGGATCAAGAAGGAGAGAAGATGACCTTAGGCCAAATGCAAGCGCATGCATATTTTGCTGTTAAAATTTGAATACACTAAACAATAGAAGGAAACATGTACCATTCAAGTCACTATACTAATCAAATACCTGCTATTCACCTCACACCAAGTCAAAAATTAAAAATACAACAAGTACCCACCCTTAGCAAGGTGACTGTTGTAATCACAAGATCACAGAAGTCCAGCCAAAAAAGTAGACGCAACTCCAAGAGCTCAGTTATGGAAGAATTAAAATAAACTTCATGGGTTGGGAAGATACTTTGGCAGCATACGTGCCTGTCTGGCAATCACAAGGCTCTGAGTTCCCTCCTTGGTACCACAAGTTGTGCCAAACCTGGAACCCCAGGCTCACTGCACTGGCCCAGAACCAGGTGTGGTGGCACATACCTGTAAACCCAACACTAGGGAGGCTGAGACAGGAGGATCACTACTAGTCCAAACTACATAGTGAGACCCTAAATCAAAAAATAAATAATAAAATAAACTTCAATATGGAAAATATGTGCCCCTCTTTTCTTTCTCTGCTACTATTTTGCTCTTTCTTCTCCAAATTTGCTAAGTATTTAAGGAAAAATGCTATATTTAGTCCATTCCAACTGGAAGAAAAATTGAATCAGTTGTTAAACTGTGTATTGAAATTTCAGGACACGTCTGACAGCATTGCTTTATTCCTGCCCTGCCTCCAACCCTGCTCTTCTCTGAGTCCATGAGAGTAGGGCTGACGTCATCCTAGGGTGCATCCCTGAAGCAGTGCCCAGGTCTGTGCTGAGCATATGTTGGCAGCAGCTCATCGACATCCTCCTCTTGCTGCAAACCCAGCTGATCAATGATCTGGATAGCAATATCCTCTCTAGACTTTCTCAGTTGAGACTGATGTCTCTATTACTACTTGTGCCCCTACCAAGACTTCCCAATTTTGAATCCCACTCCAGGCTCTAAACCTTTGACACTTAGGGTTCTAGCCCTACCCATCAAGTCCCAGCTTCTGCTGAAGGTTCTCTCTTGGCCCCATAGAAGCTGCAGCCTTCTAAATACAGTGTTTGTGACCTTAAGGGAACCCTGGGATTTGAGATTTCAAGGAAATCTGCCTCTTTTGGCAGTCCAAAGTCTTAACTACACTGAGACCCCACTCACTGTCGGCTACACTGCATTGTGTGTCCTCAAGCAGCACTTGGCTACTTGCAGTCCCCACAATAGCTACCATGTGAGCTCATCCATTCTGGAGCAGGAGATGGAGCTGTGCTCCTAAGTGCCTTCCTTTCCCACCTCTGCCTTTCCACTCCATTTGCTAAGCACAGGAAAAGGAAGCTTCTCTTGGAGCATAATGCTCCTCCTTCACAAAAGTAGCCAACATGGGGCTATGAGATAGCCCAGTGGTCTACAGCACCTGCTTAGGCAGCCTTAGGCAAGCCTAGGGACCACGTTTCAATTCCTGGCACCACATGTCGTGCCAGCCCTGCTTACCCCCAGCACACACACATTCCTGTTATAACCTAGTAATCTGTAGGCAGATAGAAATATCAATGTAAAAGTCCATTGATAAGTATCCTCAAGTACTCCTTTCATTCTTAAATATTCAGATTCTTAGTCACTAAATAGTAGTGATCAATTTTCCTTCTCAATTTTCAGATAAGAAGAAAGAACAAATTAAAAGAAGTCAGGACTAAGATTGAGGGCACATCAAATGTAACATAGCACTCTCTAAAGAAAACATCTCTAAAATATACAAAAGAATGTCTATCACTTCAGTTACACTCCATTTAAAAAATCTGCCAAACCTTATCTACATCTTCTTGTTTTTGAAGAATAATCTTATTGCTACAAAAAGAGACATCTACACAATATCAATTCCTTCTTTCCCAGCCTCCTTGTTTCCTTTCTTCTTCCCTTTCTTCTTCCCTTTCTTCTTCATTGCTTCATGTGCTTATGCAATTTCATCCAAAGCTTAGATATAATAAATCCATAGTCAATACTATAGAGAGCCATTCCTAGTCCTTAGGGTTATCTGAGAAGTTATATTTATAATCCTATGGATAAATTACTGGACTCTCATCGGGTAAATTCTAATCTACCACATCCAATGCAACCCAGAGTGAGAAGAAAGACACTAAGGCCTATTTGTAGTTTGGGGAGCCAAGGCGTCCTGTGGTCAGCCATGATAGTGGCTATCTGGAGCAAAGGCCTCAATCTAGGGCCAAAGTAGGGTTTTATTAATTTTTGAAGAAAAGAGTGGCTTCGGGATGAGTGACTGTGAGAATGGGGGAAGTCAGTAAATGCTGTGAGCTGGGCTAAGTACGAAGTCTGAAATCACTTCTATAATGCATAGAGAGAACAATATGCAGAAAGAGTAATCTCCATAACATAGTGATGTAATATCTAATGTTTTGGGGTCTATCCTTCAGCTCTACTGTGTAATCTTGCAAGCTCCAGGAAGTCATAGCCTCCATCACAAGGCTTAACCCTAACTGACAGTGAGGAACATTGGCTCTTCAATCCATCTTGACCCAGCTCATATTAGGGAGCATCATGTGGAGCTTTCCAGGGGAACATACCTGCTGTCTTCAGAGACTGCCACCAGCACCTCACCTAGGCTAGTATGCATTGATTAAAGCTAATTAACTTCATTTTTTATACTTTTCTGCTGGATGGTTAAGAACAAGATAAAGCAAGACCTATATAACAAGAAATGTAACTTTTGTATCTGCCAAGGTCAGTCAAATTCCCTCAGGGTTTATCCTGAAGCCCTGTACAGCAGTTTGTAGATCCTTCATCAGTGTCAGTCATGTGGATGAGTCACGACCATTTCTTGACCGACCTGTTCTCTGTGAAAGCCTGAGAGAATGTTTTCCCTCCATGCAACTCTCCTTAGGTACATTCTACATCCTCGATCACTTTTCTCTGTGGCTCCATATTCTCCTTGATCAGAAAATTTGGAACACAACTGAGTCAAATAATGTTTCAGTATAGGTTCTACTATGTCCTCAGTCCTCAATAACCTTGAAAGGCTAGGGCAAAAATGTTGATTGTCCTTGAACAAAGGCCCTGGCTTGAGGCCTTTGTTCCAGATAGCCACCATCATGGCTGGCCACAGGACGCCTTGGCTCCCCAAACTACAAATAGGTCTGAGTGGCTTTCTTCTCACTCTGGGTTGCACTGGGTGTGATAGATTAGAATTTACCTGATGAGAGTCCAGTAATTTATCCATAGGATTACAAATATAACTTCTCAGATAACCCTAAGGACTAGGAATGGCTCTCTATAGTATTGACTATGGATTTATTATACCTAAACTTTGGATGAAAGTTGTCCTTCTTTTTCTCTAATTTTTGGTTTGCAAACTTAAGTTATTAGCCCTCCAGAAGAGAAGCTTAATGATATTATAACATAGGGAGTTGAGCTTAAACTCACTAATTGTCTGAATATCAAACATCTTAGACATAACATGGAACTGGTACAGAATGTGAAGAAAAAAAGAAAATTAATTAATTAATTAAAATATTTTTAAAAAATAGGAATAAGTAATTACATATTTGACAAAGAGATTTAGAAATCTAACAATATACAGCATATATTAATGGATAATAAATAGTCCTAGCCAGCTCTGTACATATTAGTACATGGAAATAGAGTCAGGCACAGCCAAAATGGAGACAACTGCTCCTCTTTCAAGGACAGTCACCCAGGTAGTCCTCCACAAACACATCATTAGCCTAATTTTCTAACTGTCTGCTGCACATTTCCCCAGAGGAAGACTGCCTCATGAAACTAGGCACTCAGAGGAATCAATATTCTCAATGGCACTTTCCAAGTTCTCAAAGCACCCTGTCCTGAACACTCTTACTATTATATAAGGCTCTTGACTCACCAACCACTCTTTACTGATTCTCATAGGATGCCCTTCTTGGTATTCAAGAGGACTCAGCATCTCTGTTCACCTCTCTTTCCCCCTTGGCCCCATTTCAGGATTGCCTCACTCTCACTGCTCTGCACAGAGAAAATGGGTTTATGTTGCATCTTAATAACCTGGTAGCTCAGAGGCACCCAAAACTTCCCACAGAGGTTTTATCTTTCTCTTTTGTTATCATCCATTTTCATAGATCTGGTGAACTTGAACATCACATTCCTTTTAAAGAAATTATTTTGCCATGTATAATGATTACACTCTTTGATGAGAGTTGATCCATCCATCCCTTCCCTCTCCTTCTGTCTTTTGCTCCATGCTCCACTGTCAAAAGATTGATCCTCTTACTTCCCACCATTCACTTTGCTATTAATTTATATTTTGTGTTTTACGGCTTATATCCCCAAAGCCTCATGGAGTCATATGTGCAGCTTTTCAGAAGTGACTGAATCTAGGATGTGTGATGCTTGGATTAATGGTGTGTGATTATAAATTAGTCCACTGATTCATAAAGCATCATACTGGGTGTTGATGATCAGAAGGCTCATCCTAGGCATGGGTAAAACTATCCATAAGGGGGGTAGCTGACAAGGACTAAAAGGAAGCGGCTGAATACTGTTGTTCTGCTTCTGCTGCTGCTTGCTGCTTTGCTGTCTTCTGTAGGCTTTCTATGAGCTGTTTTTCCTGTGATGTCCCTCTGCCATGGAATGGCATGCAGCCAGCTTTCTCTGGACTGAAACCTCTGCAAACTGGGAGATGAAATAACTTTTTCCTCCTTTAAGTCTGGTGCTGTGTATTTTGTCTCATCAATGACAAAAGTAACTAAGACATTGGGTTTACTATGTTTGATAAACTAGGCAACGTTTAGTCTTATGTACCTAATTTGATTCACATAATATTATTGTTTCTAGATGATTGCATGTTCTTGTGAAGGACCCAAGTTTATCCTTTTTTTATGGCCTAGCATTGCTGCATTTTTAAGATACCACATTTTCTTTTTTTCATTCATCTTTTGAAGTAAAAATAAGCCAGTTCCAAGATTTAGCTGTTGTGAATTACGTTACTATAAATGGTGTGACTATATCTCTGTGATACAATGTCTTCAATTCTTTAAGGAAGATAACTATAATGAGAACTGAAGTTTCTATTTTTAGGTTTTTCTGGGACTCTCCATACTTATTTCCATGGTAGTTGTAATACTTTATATTCTCATCAACAATGTAAGATGGTTTGCTTTTCTCATCAGCCTTGTGAGCATTTGTCATTATATGATTCCTTAAGGATAAGCCTTTTCTGGAGTAAGTTAGATTCTCATAGTTGTTTTAATTTCCCCTTCTCTAATGGACACAGATGCTGAACACTTTTCTCATTTTTTTAGGTTTTATTTCATTTTATTTTGTACAGGATGTCACTACACAGCTCAGAATCAT
The DNA here is from genome assembly GCA_004027165.1 of Ctenomys sociabilis. Lineage (NCBI taxonomy): Eukaryota > Metazoa > Chordata > Mammalia > Rodentia > Ctenomyidae > Ctenomys > Ctenomys sociabilis. The sequence continues at coordinate 26,690 of PVKA01016401.1, forward strand.
AATGATCCTATTGTTTTCAAGCCTCCCAGCACTGGGATTACAGGCATGTACAACCTTGCCCAGACTGTCACCAGCTCAGGTCACCCAAGGATAGGGCCAGTGCTGTGTTGCCAGGGATAGAACCCTGGTCCCTGTACATGCTTAAGCAGGAAATCAGTCCACTGAGCTATCTCACCAGTCCTTCACTTTTTCCATTTATTGATTGATGACTTGTACATCTTCAGAAAAGTTTCTCACTTGAGTTAACTTAAGGTCGAATTTTTTAGTTCTTTATTCATTCTAGATATTAGCTCTCTGAGAAATCACTGGAAGAATAGATTCACTGTTCACTCTGTTAGTAGTTTGCTTTGCTGTGCAGCTTTCACAAACAATCTCATCTGTTGATTCTTGGTGTTTTTTCTCTTTTTTCTTCTCATCTCTTTTAAGTATCATAACAAAAAGCAATAAAAATGATACAGAATTTCAAAACAAGATAATAGAACATTGTAATATGGTAGTTACCATATTGCATATTGTTGACTTACAAGTAGTTGATCAGACTACCAGATATAGCCTTGTAAGATTCATCAAAAGATAAGCATTATGTATATCTTCCTTCTTTTTTCTTTCCCAAAGACCAGTTGTTCTTTCACTTTGAGAAGTTTCTTTCCCTTTCACAACATATACAAATTTATTATACCTTTCACATCTTATTTACCCTTTCAGATTCTTATGCCAGGGAGAAAATATGATCTTTACACAAGCAAGTATGATTTTTATTACTGGTATGGTTTCTGTCTAGTTGTCTTCCCTAAAGCCTCGTGCAGTCATGGGGTGACATTAATTCTTGAGAGAAAGCTCAGATTATGGGGGTGTGTGCTATACCCAGCCTGGGGAAGATAATCTCCATACAAGTAAGAAGGAGAAGCAGACTTGATAGCTGCTTCAACAGCTGTTCCTACCTTTGCTCTTTGCTGTTTTCCACTGCCATGAATGGCCACTTTCTGCTATGTGCCACTCTGCCTTGGAGCCAGCTGAGTAATGACTGAAACCTCCACTAAATGTGAGATAAATAAGCTTTTCCTTCTTTAATTCTAGGTTTTGGGTATTTTACCCCAGCAATGAGAGAAAGTAACTAAGACAGAATTTGGTACCCTGGGGCCAGGAAGATAGCTCAGTAAAATAAGCACTTGCCTGACAAATGCAAGGCCCTGAGTTCAATCCAAAGTCCTGAAAAAAACAAAACAAAACAGAATTTGGTACCACGAAGTGGGGTTCTTGCTGTGACTCCAGGCAATGTGTGTTATGGTTTTGCAGAAAGTTTTTCTGGATTTTACTTGTGTCCAAAGACTTTGTCTAAAACTGAGTTTAAGTATGGCAGACTGGTTAATCTGGCAAAAGAGACTTCAAAGTATTTGAATGTTGAAGCAGTGTAAAGGCTACTCTTGGGGGATTTTAGTCATATTTATGAAGAGAATCAAGAGCAAAGAGCCAAGCAGGATGATTTAAAGTGTGACTTTGGCCAGAAAGAAAATTGCAATAAAGCTTTAGAACACAAAGATAGAACTAAAAAGATCTTTATTGCTGGGAAGGAACAGAAGAATAAAAAATGGGTCCTGAGGGCATCACAAGAAGCAACAAGTCTCCACCCTTTACAGCCTCAAAATTGCAAAGATGAAAGACTTTGCTTTGAGGAGAAATCTGCAGAGCACCAGGTTCCAGAATGGCAGGGTCATAGAAAATTTATTCCTTGGAATCAGGTTCATAGGGCTCAGTGATGTAGGCATTCAACTGCTACAGCCAAGATTAAAGAAAGACTGGCTACTGTTCCAGCTGGCAACAGACCTTAACATCATCCATGTGGCATTGGTTTTAGGAGCAGGAAGAATGTAAGAGTCCTGAGATTGAGAATGTTTCTACCTAGATTTCAGAAGAATATTTAGGAAGCCAGGCAGTGTGTCCCTGACAGGGCAATGTGTGAAGCAGAGTATGAGAAACCTAACATGCAATAGAAACTCCCGAAGTTTATAAAAGCCAAACTTTGATCACCTAAGAAAAGCTGCAAGAAGGGAGCAAAGTAGTCCTGAGAGAGAAGCCATGGTAGCTACAACAAGTAGAAGTGCCATAGAGGTGAAGCCACATGGAGCTCACAGTTTTCCATACTTCTGATTTTTCTACATGGAACTACAGGACTTAATGTCTGTCCTTCTGAATTTTTGATTTTCTTTGGTCCTATGCTTTGTATTCCCTTGTTTGTATCTTTCAAAATGATAATGTTTATCTTGTGCCGCTGAATGTTAAAAGTTTTTAACTTTTCATTTATACAAGGGCTCACAGCTAAGAGTTTGCCTTAGATCTTGAAGGGACTTAGACTTTTCAGCAAAAGTGAAACTGTTAGGATTTTGGCAACCCTTAGAGATGGACAAAAATGTTTTTTGTATAATGGGACATAGAATGTTATGGTTTGTGCCTAGTTGTCCCCCTAAAACCTTATGTACTCATAAGTGGCTTCTAGTTTGTGATTAATTCATGATCTAATGCTGGTATTATGGTTATGAATGCTACACCCATCCTGAAGATTTTTTCATACATTTATTTTCCAATTGTATTTTTTCATCTGAAAGGTTTGTATTCATCTCGTCTGCCTACTTATTATTGGTTCTTTCAACTCTGGGACACTGATTTTTAAAAATTTCCTTACATGCCCAAGTAGAAGTCCTTTGTTTGAGGGACAGTTGACTAAAACTTTCTCTCATTTCATGGGTTTTCTTTTTTCTCTTTTGATGATTTCTCTGACATGCAAAAATGTTCCAAAAAGATGAGATTCTAGTTGTTGAGTCTTTGAAATACTTTTCATGGAGCTCAGTTTTTCTTCATGAACTGTGTGAGTATCACTATGACTTCAAGATTTCTATGTAAGTTTTCCTCCAGTAGTTTAGTTTTTCTATTTTAATATTTAAATATTTCAACCATTTTGATCACAATTACTTTTTTGGTACAACTTTTCTTTCAAATTGAAATTTGAAATGTAACTATTAAATTGAAACAAATAGATCCTATTTAGTTCTTTTATCTGGTGCTGATCATCATGATTTGGATAAATTTTTCTTTTCCTCTAAAGGGATTTAAGGATTATACTATACAGATAATTTCCTTCCTGCCCCTGTGAAAATTAGAGAGCACAGATCCTGGCTTTTCAAAGTCATTAAAGAATTTGGCATCTCAGTGTCTCTATGATTGATTGTATTCTAGTGCATAGTGATTGACATGAGTAATTTTAGCCTTGGCATATGGAAAAATATTTTTTTTCTTCCAGTGAACAGATTTGGCCCCTTTGTCAAAAACAAGGTGGCTGAGTGTGCTAGTATTTGTGTCTGTACCTTCTAATCTTTTCCATTGATCTTCAGGGCTCATTTTGCTAGTACCATGTTGATTTTATCACTGTGTCTTTGTAGTATTGTTATAAGTTAGGGATTGTGAAACCTACTGCCTTACATTTGTTACTCGGTATTACCTTTGCTATTTTAGATCATTTCTGGTTCTAGATGAATTTTAGGAATGTTTTCTCTAGATCTGTGAGGTGTGATGATAGTATTTTGATGGGGATTGCATTAAATCTGTATAAGCCTTATGAATTTAAGTATAAAAGAGTCTTCTCGCAAAAGCTTGCTTGAAATTTTATCTCTTGCAGTAACTCATACATGGTGATAACCCTTTATCACACTTTATTTTGTCACCCAATAAAAATTCTTGGCAGATGTATACACTACATCTCTTTCTACTGTGCAAGTTATTCAAGGCTCCTGAAGTCTCTGTGAATATACAAATGTGTACAAAGTGGAGAGGTGCAATGAAGGATGTAATCCAAGGATCATTTCTCAATAATGGTTCACAAATCATTTTATGCTAAGTCCTTGAGCTCTTGGAATCTTTCTGACCCCTGTCTAAATGTTGCTAGGCAACAACACAGGATAAATGGAGAAGAATTTGGACCTGAAAAAATCCTTCTACTCTGGGCCCAACACTTTTAGGCTTGTTTTTGTCAAGATGTCAGATTCTGAAAGGAAATAAAGGCCAGCAAAAATAGGTCGTACCATACACAATTTGTACTAGGTAAGAGGTCAATATCTTATCTTGTCGAGCATGACTGATGGTATACTTTATGTAATAGATTACAGCAAAATCTATGTCTCTGTTACTTTTTACTCATTGCTGTGACAAAAATCAACACCCAAAATTAAGAAAGGAAAGCTTCATTTAGCTCATAGTTAGTGGAGATTTCAGTCCATACTCTGCTGGTACCATGGCAAACAGCAGAAATTCATGGTTTCAGAGAACAAGGAAAAGCAGAGGAAGAGCAGCAGCTGTAGTGTCTATCAAGCCTCTCTCTTCCTTCTATACTAACTGAGAAGACTGGCACTCCTCCAAGGAAGTGGTGGGGGCTGTGAAGAGTGGAGCTCCTCAGAAGGGGTGACTCTGAAGATCAAGATCTTCTGAGGAAGTGGTACAGAATCCTTCATAAACTTTTATAGTCTTTTAAAGTGCTGAGTCACCATAAGGGCGGACTCATTGAGCTGATTCAGCAAAGCTTCCAACCCTTCAAGTTGACATGATGCATCAACCACCACAATACACCCCTTGTCAAATTGGCAACTACACATATACTTCTTTAAGCCAGTGTCCAGATACAAAGACATGCTTGTTAACATTTTACAACTTCAACATTATAACACAGACTTAACTATCATTAAGAATCATTATAAAGTCTATCACCATTATATTACATGTGAACCATATCATTCTGACCCTGGCCTCCCAAAGACTCATGTACATCGCTTTATACAAAAGCATGTAGTCTATCTTCAACTGTTGCTAAAGTCCTAACAGTTTCAGCAATACTGAAAAGTCCAAGCCCCAAGTGTCCTCCAAAATCTAAGGAAACTTAGCTGTGAGCTCCTGTACAAATGCAAAAAAAAAAAAAAAAAAAAAAAAAAAAAAAAAAAAAAAAAAAAAAAAAACCACTTCCAACATTCAAAGGCACAAAATAAACATTCCCATTCCCAAAGGTATACACAGCAGGATACAAACCATTGGGACTAAAACAAGTCCAAAATCCCACAGGGCAAACACTAAGTCCTGCAGTTCCATGTGGAACACCAGAGCTCTAAAAGCCTTACATGGCTCTACCTCTATGGCACTTCTGCGGTAGCTCCCATGGCTTCTCTCTCAGGCCTGCTTTGCTCCCTTTCTGTAGCTTTCCTCAGACAATCTATGTTCCTATTTTTTCAAACTTCTGAGGTTTCTAGTGAATAAGCTTCTCACTCACAGCTTTACACACTGTCCTCTCAGAGGAACACTGGCTGGCCTCCCAGACCTTCTAAAATCTAGGTGGAAGCCTTCTTAACCTCAGAACTCCTGCATACAGATTGCACCTAAACCACACACCATGTGGATGATGTCAAGGTCTGCTTCCAGCTGGAGCAATAACGAGGCTTCCCTCTCTTGGCTATAGGGATCAAGTCCCTGGATTGCTGAGCACTTTGACCCTGATTACAAGGAACAAATTCTCTATTTTGGAATCTGCTATGGCTAACACCCCCATTCCGGAACCTGGTGTGGCTGATGCCTCCATTCTGGAACATGGGGCTCTGCAGCATTCTCCTCAAAGTAAAGTCCATCACCCTTGTGATTCTGAGACTGCAAAGGGCGAGAACTTGCCACCTCCTGTGATGCCCTCAGGATATCTTTTCTGCTCTCCTGTTGTTCCTGGGCAGTGGATATCTCAGCTCTATCTTTGTATTGCAGCTTTATTGGAACTTCCTTTCTGGCCAAATTCACAACATTTTAAATGATCCTTCTGGGCTCTTTGCTGTTGACTCTTGACATATATCTGACTAAAAAACCCCTAAAATAGCCATGCCCCTGCCTCAACATTTGACTGCCTTGATACTTCTTTTACAAAAATAACTAGTTTACTGTGCTTAATCTCAGTCTCAAGCAAAGTCTCTGGACAGGAGCAAAACGCAGAAAACCTTTCTGCAAAGGAATAACACAAATCAGCCATATTCCAAGAGCCAATGCAGTCTTTCTTCTGAGAAACCTCCCTACCCTGGTCTTTACAGAACTTTTATCAGCATTCTGATTTTCTGAGCTATGACTATAAACTTCCACACAGAAGAGCTGAAGGCATTCCTGCATTTGCTAGTAGGTGACCTCTCCAAATGTTTCCTATCTCTTCCCATAAGCCATTGCCAAAAGCTTGTAATCTATATTGTCAGGTATAGTTACACTCATGACCCCAGTCCTCTGGTACCAAATTCCGTTACTTTTCACTCACTGCTATGACAAAATACCTGGCACCTAAACTTAAGGAAGAAAAGTTTAACTCACAGTTTGTGGAGGGTTCAGTCTATACTCAGATGGTTCCAAAACACAGTGGCACATGGCAGAAGGCAACAGTTCATGGTAGCAAAGAACAGCAAAGAGCAAAGGGAAGGGAAGCACCTGAAGCTTCCAGCCTGCCTCTCTCCCCTCCAAGCTACCCTGGGCTCAGGGTATAGAATTCAATGTTCCTGCCTGCCTCTCGCATAGGATGAGGATTCTGGCCCTCTGCCAAAACACTTAATTAAACTTCTAAACTTCTAAAGTTGATACAATGTATCAACCACCACAATCGATGAAGTAAAATATTGTATTAAACACAAATTCCACTATCTTACTAAATAAGCCTTTGCGTGACCTCGACCATTCATACTAGGCCACTTATCTTTCCTGAAATGTTGACTAAGACAGTCTAGCAAGATCATTTCTAAGTGGTGGTTTTGACCTCACAGGAAAGTCTAACCCATAGGATGATGAGACATAGAATAGAATGCATTGTATACTTCATGGAACTTCTTTCTGTCTACTAAAGTTTGGTTTTCACGAAGACTCAGTGGGCCCTGAGAATGCCCCAAGGTTGACAAAGATTTTCTGTAGAAAATTAGTCAAAAAAATTTAGGACTTTCAGGCCAATTGGGCTGTATTATATCTCTTCTGATTTTTTGCACAAAACCTGTCGTATCATGCAAACAAATGTCCACAGCTGTTTTTCCATAAAAATTTTCACATAAAAGAAGAAAGACAGAAGACTAGATTCAATCTGTGGGCTGTAGTTTTCTGAAAGCTGATCTGTGTGATCAGAAAGTCTGTGAAAATGTGAGATAGGTGAGTGGAAGACCAGTTTGACTTCTGGGAGCATGGCGAGCAGAGGGATTTAACTAAGCAATTTCGTTTCTTCCTTCTTGACAGGCTCTGCAATTACATTATATAGGTTGGTGAAAATGAGTAATAAGCAGGTGGCTTTGATGCCCAAGAAACGGTCTGCTAGGAAAACTGAGTTTCTAAGAGATAAAGTGACTGCATGGATACTGTCTGAGATGTCAGGGTTTTCTATAATCACTGACTGACTTTAAAATATTTGGAGATTTAAGGGCACGAAGCATCAATGAATTTTGTCTAAATTATTTTGAAATCTGGGCGCCAAGCAAGGAGGGCTTAGGTTCTGTTCCAGTTTTACTAATAACAAACCTTCAGGCAGTTTGATGATTGAGATTAAGTTTTCTCACCTATGAAATATGTGATTTCAGAGTTTCCCCAAGCATTGCCCTCGTCTCCAGCTGCACCATACCATTAGCTTGCCTTTACTAAAGGTAGACCTTTAAGCTCCGCCTCAGACCTCCTGAACTAGACTCTCTGAGGATCATGAATCCAGGTGTTTGGAGTACCTAACAATGTTGCAAATCCACTGGTCAGGAAAGATTCTCCACAGCACACCTTATAGCTGTATGCCCCATGCTTCATGAGTACAGGGAGAAGTCTCCGTCTTCTGCTTGTTGAGCACAGGAGGAAATGTTCATGAATGATGACACATGGCATTAATCAAAGCCTAGTGAAAAGTTGGAAGGAATAACCAGCCTCACCTACACTTCTGTTGGGAGTCATGGGTTTTTGGCCTGAGCATATGTATTATTTCACAATCCAAAGAGGGCAAAAAGCATAATTCCACACCCTTTTCCTTGGGCCAAAATGCAAATTTAGAACTCACCCTGCATGCCTTTCCAGGGAGGTGGCTGCAGCTGATGGGCCACCTCCTGCTTGTAGCAACAGGCCCTCAAAGTTGAGTCATCTGTCCCTGAAGCTGAAAGAGGCCCTTAAGCTCAGCCAAAGAGCTGAGAAAGTGTGTGTGTGTGTGTGTGTGTGTGTGTGTGTGTGTATTTGTTGCATGTATACATTGTGTGTAGCATGTGTAGATTTTATGTGTATATTATATATATAGTGCTTGCACAAATGTGTATATGGATTAGGGTATGATATGCAATGTTGTATCTGTGTCTGTATATGTTGTATGTGTGTGTTTGGTATGTCTTCTGTGCTACATAGTTGTGTGTATGTGTGTAAGGATTTATGTAGAGTGAGTGTGAAAGTGTGTGTGTGTGTATTTGGGGAAGACAGAAAGAGGGGATTGTTAATCAGAAGAGTCAGGATCTATAAGTCCAATGGTCCTTGCTAGATGCTAGCCCAGGCTGGGTGCTGAGAGTGTAGAGGTGAATTAGTGACTGCACTAAACATCTCAAAACCCTGCATGCAATTTTCCTGAGTCCTTCAAGGTAGACACTTTCTCTGCATCACCTCACAATATCCTTTTTGAGACAGATACTGTGATTATTTACATTTTATAGCCAGAAAGACCAAGACAGTGAAGGCTGGCTAGGGAGCACTGCAACAAATTTTGTGAACATGAACTCCAGTAAGTCAGACCCTGTATCTCACACTGAACCATCATCATCACAGTTGCTAACTTCTCTTTTTTAAAAATTATTTACTTATATGTTTGGTACAGGGTCACACTTCACAGTTCAGACTTATGGTGATCCTCCTGTTTTCAACCTCCTCAGCACTGGGATTACAGATGTGCACCACTGTGCCCAGTCTTGACTGCCTGCTCACATTCCTAGGGGCAGGGCTGGCATGGCATGTGATACTGGAGGGTCGAACCTGAATCCTTGTTCTTGCCTGGGCAGAAGCCTAGACCACCAGGCTATCTCCCCAGCCCTTCACTCCTGCCTTGTCTGTGAGTCTCTTCCTTGCTTACTTTCCCTTCCTGTTGTGAAAAATACCTTCTAAGCAGTCCCACTTCAATTCCCAGGCCCTCTGACTTCAGAATATGTCTCAGAAGTGCTTGTCCATTCCACAAGTAATTACTGAACACTTACAGTATCCAGCGTGCACCAGAGTTTGACTACATACTGCATATGTGCAGATTTTCCTGCACCATTCCTTTGACTGCACACTGAAGAAATTAGCACTACAATGTACTGAAAGAAGGTTTTGCTCTAAAGTTCTAAGTGAATATTCACCCCAGCTCCAAGGACACTTAGCCACACACAGATGTTAGTCATCTCAACACAGGCCAAGCTCCTGCTGCCACCCAGCTTACAGTGAGCATTCATTTCTTGAGGCTACAGTTGGGCTTACCTTGTGTCTCAAATCCCAGGGTGAGTGTAATGCACAATGGAATCAGGCTTCTAATCTCACTGCCTTCTGCCACATGATGTTGGCACAAAGGACATATTTGAGTCTTGACTGCTACCACGGAAATATTATAGACTAGGCAATGAGGAAGCCCCTTTGTTCCCCTGCTGACATCACCAGCCTCTGTTCAGCTCATTATCCATTAATCCTTCTTATACAGTTACTGGATAGCGTAAGAAAGTGGACCTGATAACACCAAGGCTGTGAACCACTTCCAGTGGGGGTGGAGTGAGTGGCTTTATTCATGTGCACCCCAAAAGGTAATGAGAAAGGGTTTCAGCTGTTGGATTCCCTCCTATTATTCAGCAATTCTACTTGTTAAACAATTTAAGAGTGCTCAAACATTAGCCTCTAAGTGCACTGAACAGAAGATCCTGACAGTTCATAGATACCCAGACTTTTGCCTGGTGAACCCACCTGCCTTTAGTTGTCCTCCAGGTAGTGGGTATCAAGTAATCATCATGGGCGACAGGATGTGTCCTGAGCTTTTGTCTTGAGTCTGTTGTGGGCTGAGTGTGCGATCCTGAGGAATTTGCTGCACCGTTCCTTCGATTGCACAATGAAGAAGCTAACCCTGCAATGTGCTTAAAGAAGGTGCTACTCTAAGTTCTAAGTGAGAATTCATTCCAACTCCAGGGACACTTAGCCACACACAAATATTAGTCATCTCAATACACCATGTCCTGCTCATACACTGTTAATTCCATAGAAAGAGACCCCGAGCTCTTCAACCAAAATTCCACAGTGCAACCTGAGTATCTGCATTCTTGCCTGGGCATTCATTCATGCAGCACATCTTCTTGGAGAAAACTCAACTTGGTACCTGGCAGCAGGCTAACATCCTGGTTTTCTCCCTTACATACTTCATGGCCTGAGGAAGTGGTGATACCTCTCTGAGTCTTTATGACTGTCTTTATAAATTAGGCATGACCACATACTCTACCAATGTGGTTTAAAATTTATATAGAATCATATATTTTATAAATGTAGTGCAGATACCAGAAAAAGAAGTTAAAGAAAAAAAAGAAAAAAAGAATGGTTCTGATCCCATCAACCTTTTGCTTCAGAGAAATCCAACTGCAAACATAGGTACTCAACAAATATCCATTGTGCACTCAATTTACACCAGGTACTATGGTAGACACTAAAACTTTGGGGCTGAGCAAAAAGCAACTCTTTCTTAAGACTGAAGTATTGTTCTAATTGGAAGACGCCTGGAGACTCACCTCAGACCGTGAAGTCAGCAAACATGTGCACAATGAGTTTACAAGCATTGCTGGTTTATTCAAGGTGACTGACAGAGGCTGTGTAAAGTGTTGGAACTCAAGCCCCTCGCATTTCCTTAGTGGTGCATTTATTCTTGTAAAGCTGCCATCTGGAGGTAAAGTAGTGCAATCTCTATACTCAAGTGTTGTGCCTGAGATCAAAGAAAGTAGACAATGTACTAGCTGGAATGTGACTCTGCTTTTAGCAGGGTGACAATTTAAGTACACCTAGCTCTAAAGCCCTTTGCTCTGCAGGAAGGTCTACCTTAAGGAAAAAAGAAAGCATTCCTCAGGGAAAGCATCTAAAGAGATGAATGCTGTCTTAGTTCTTAAGACTTATGACCGCTGAAGTGATGGATCGTTTCAGATGGAGCCATATAGCTGAAGCTGCCAATGATTAAGGCACATTGCTGACAAAGCTGAGAAGTCAGGACTTGCTTGTCTTAACTACACAGCATCTGAAGATGAAATTTGTGACAGTGGACGGGGGTAACCTCAGTAAGTGTTCAGTCTGTGGATGATTGATATAATAAAATTATTCTAAAAAGCCTGTATGCATATGAAGCCCAGCAACTGACTACTGTTATGAGGATAGACCTTCTCAGGTTTTTTGTTAACATGATTGTTAAGTAATATGTCATGAGCCGGGCGTGGTGGCGCATGCCTGTAATCCCAGCACTAGGGAAGCTGAGGCAGGAGGATTGTTGTGAGTTCGAGACCAGCCTGAGCTACAAAGTGAGCTTAAGGCCAGCCTGAACTGCACAGTGAGACCCTGTCTCAAAAAAGACAAAAAAAAAAAAAAAAAAAAGTAATATGTCATGACAGTTAATTGTGCTTAAATAAAATGCAGACTCTTCATAAAAAAAATGTTTTGTCAATTAATGAATGCATTAGTGAATTAATTCTTAAAGGAATAAATTAATAAAATATTTTATCATACCAGTGCCCTAAATTTTCAATTGCACATCTATCTACCTCTCAAGTAAGTCAATTCAAAGGTGAATCTCTAGAATGTGTTATTCTCCTTACTTTTCTGCCTGCATATGAGAAGATTCAAATTATTTTGAACATTTTTAAAATGCTTTTCCAAAGCTTACCAAATTCCACTCTGAGATTTAAAAAGAATAGGAAAAAGAACAACATTTAAACACCCCCTAAAATCTCAGGCTTGAGATTTCCCATTGTCTATTCCACTTCCTCCTCATGACCAAGTCCTTTTCCAGTGAGCATGCAGCTGGCCAGGATGAACATCATTTTCCCATCTCTGCTGAAGTGCTTTAGGCCTTTCATCCACTGCTATATGAGCACAGGTGTTGATTTTGTTATCCTGGAAGTGTCCTTAGCCAGAGAGCCTGTTCTCAGGCTCCCCTTTCTCCTCAAGTGTTGGCTGGAATAGCCACACTGGGTACTAAGTGAATGTGGGAACTAAAGTCATGGGTGAAACAACAAAAGATAGAAAAACTCTGGTCCCAAGTACTAATTTCTTCAGACTTTGTCTAAAAGAAAAATAAGCCTCAGTCCTTAAAAGTACAACAACACTTTGTTTTGCATACAAGTGAAGTGAATTCACACTCACAGAAGTTTGGCTCAAAATTCTTTGAAAGTACTCATCATAGAGTATGGTATAAGAAAATGAGCACTGTAGCAGGAGTCAGAAAAATCAACTTCTGATGCAACTTTCACCATCAGTTTGTATGTTTGCATTCAACATATCACTGCATTTTTACACTTCAGCTTTTTGTGAGGGATGAGATCTCTCCAAGTTTACCACCCATGATATTTCTTAGGAAAATGCAGCATAAACTCCTCTACCAAATATCCTGATGAACAAAAACTAAAGCAGAGTCTTATTATAAGCATAGTGGATCAACCATCATTTGCTATGCATCTGATTCTTACCAAGTTCCATGGTAGTTGCCAGAAATGTGGAGGTAAACCAAATATTTCCTGCCATCATGGATGATACTATCTAGTTAAGAGAGATGTTAACAAATGTAATAATGTAACTATAAAAATACTCACATAGAAGAGAAATTCTATGCTATAGAAGAACCATGTTTCAGGAGACCTTACCTGGGCCCAGGGGAGGCCCAAATGAAACATGAGGCAGAGACAACTAAACTGATGTATGAAGATGGAGGCAGCCTAGCTAGGGGAAGAGGAGGAAGAACAAAACCCTGGAAAGTGCATGATACAAGAACCAAAGAGCTTCATTTGGACAAATGAACCAACCTTAGGCAGCTGGAAGCAATGCACAGGTCTGTTCTTTGCCATACCTGGTCCTATTAGAAATCAATGCCTCCCCATAATCTCCTCCTGACCTTTTACAATTCTGGTTCTCAGTTCCCAAAAATATTTTATCTTGAGTTATTAATACTGACCATTAGTTTGCATGTTTGTTTATTTATGTTGTTGGCATTTGTTTTTATTAGAAAATCCCATTTGGTAAGTGCTTCCTTTCCCAAAACAGCTTCTTGACAGGGAGGGTAGGCTAAGGAGGGCTCCAGAAGCCTCTGATGGCCTCTCCTGGATTCCAGCTGTGCGCATGGACAGAAAACACCAACAGCACCTCCACTCAGTCCCGGAGGACCTTTGGGCTACAGGCTGTGGCCAAAGATAGCTCAGTTTGTGAGCTTTCACAGGGGAAACACAGAGGCTGCCAGGATTCTTAGGGCCAGACCTTCACTCTGACCAAGGGAAGGATCAAAATATGGCCAAGGATAAGAATAAAGAGCTTACATTTGAAAAACCCTCTGGACTCTAGAAAGTACCTGGTTTCTTGGAAGAGGAGGGGGAGAGCTCTATTGCCTCTTCCTGGAGTACCATGATAACAGGGGGTGCCACTGGAAGGAGGAGTCATGAGTCTCAAGGCTGCCTAGGCCAGAAGGGAGGAAGGGAGATCCTCTCACACTCCTGCTGAGCCAGGAGCCAGGGTCCTGCCCTGTCCAGTAGTGACCTTGTGTGCATACAGATCTTTTCAGTGTATAGTTTACAAAGTAGAGCCACGTGTATCATCTTCATTAACATCTGTGGGAAAGAGGCCTATCTATCCTCAGCCACTGGGACAGAGAAGGAACATAGGTACTTAAGCTGCATAGAGGAGCCACAAAGCTCCTTTGAGTTTTCTGCCAGACCCACCACTTTCTGGTTTAACAATCTTCCCCCCTCTCTTTTTCTACAAAGAGAAAATTTTCATAAATAAGTATGACTATACAGGGAAAAACATATTTACTCCATCCAAAGCAAACTTGGTCCATTGATGTAACAATGCTAGCAGGAAAGATTGAGGTCTTCTTCCAAATCACATCAAAAAAATTAGGGAAGATTTTTAATCTACCCTCTAGTTTTTGACCACAACATAATTGCACACCTTGATTATCATCATTATTCAGTAGAATTGGTTCTGAATGCATCGATCTGTATCCAATCATTGACTCCACCCTCACAGGTAAAGAGATTCCTCACAGGTAAAGCATCTGCCAGAAACTTCAAGGGTGTTCTCAGCCATGTTCAAACATGTTTTGGGCAGTGTAGTGTCACCTGATTAAGGGCTTATGTTCCCCTGTGCAAGACTTGGATGATGAAAGAAGTTCCTAGGATGAGTTTTTATCTGATATCTTACACTTTTAAGTGTAAAGTGCAAAAACCCATGATATCTTACACTTTTAAGTGGGTAAAGTGTATAAGATATGAACAACTCAATGACATTTCTTTCTTAATGTCATGGTCTTTCTCAGACATACCATCCACAGAGATGGCTACTGAGAAGATCAGAATTGTCTTCATGACTGTAAGATTTATTGAAGTTAGAGAGACATAAACCCACCATTAACCTTGCCCCTTCCTGCTTGTGAGACAGCTAGTGGCCTCCCATGACCTCTTTGTGTTCCATGATGTCTTTATCTCCACTTCTTCACTGCAGCTGGGAGGAGAGGGTTAGGTTGAGTCTTTCCATCTTTCTTCAACAAAGATATTCTAGGAGCACGGCCTAGAGGAAACACAACCTCCCTGTCACTGCACAGCTATCCTGGGGCCTCCCAACAAGTCACAGAAATGGACACATCTACAAAGGTTTCAAAATGAAAGGTTTCATTCCCCTGAAACATTCCCCATCGTGAGGGCACTCACTTCATGAGTTGAAGGAAGCTTCGGACATCCCTCTCACAGGGAGGCAGCAAGTGGGAGTGAAGACAGTAGAGTGAAAGCTAAGTCCTCTGTCTGGTCGATGGCCCAGGATTGCCAGCAGCATTCCAAATTCTCAGTTAGCTGAGTGTCAGGGACTGCAATTTTGATATTTCAAAGAACATTCTCACTAGTATAACATACTAGGAACTTAAAGAATCTGGGTCATAAAATGAAAAATGAGAGTATAATTATCATAAAGAAGTTTCATCTGTGAGCTCAAAATATATACACATGTGCATGCATCACCATTTAGACAATTATACATAAATTTTTCTCTTCATTTTTTGTATCTTCTCTCTTTTTCCTTTTTCTCCTTCTTCCTTTCTTTTCCGCTTTTGAACTAATTTATTGCCATTGGCCTCTTCTGTCAGTTATTGAAAAAAATCACAAGGCTGCAGCCATGAGACTGAAATTGAAACTGGGCGTGGTGGTGCATGCCTGTAATCCCACTGCTTGCAAGGATGAAACCAGGAGGATCACTACAAGCCTGATCTGTGTACTGAGGCTCTGTAGATCCTGTACTAAATACATCTTTTAAAAAATTTAAAAGAGATATCTCCAGATAAATAATCTTGAATGCTGAAATTTTTCTTTGTTCATGTAATCAAAGCTGGATAGACCTTGAGAGTAAGTGCCCCACCACAGGAGCAGGTGTCATCTGTGGAAATGTCTTCTTTGCTCAAGATTGAATTGGTTTTTGCTTATTGAATAATCTCAGGGTTTCTAGAGAAATCACTGTGCTGGCTTTTAGTAGCTCTGACCAAATATCTGAGAAAAATCAGCTTACAGGAAGAAAGATTTATTCAGGCTCATAGTTTAAGGAGCTTTAGTGCATGGTCACTTGGCCCTGTTGTTTCTGGCCTGTGGTGAGGCCATACATCCTGGCAGTGAGTGTGTAAGAGAACAAGCTGCTCACCTTACAGTGGCTAGATGTAAAGAGAGGCAGAAACAGAGAGGAATGGGCCAGGATGAAATGTACTCCTCACATGAACAGCTTCAATGTCTTTCTCCCACTGGTGATATTCTAACCACAATCCTGATCCAATCACCCTGCAAAAGTCTCCTCTCTATACATTGGTCCACTGGAGGTCAAATCTTCAGCACATGAGCTTTAGGGGAATATTTCAGGTCCAAACCAGAACAGCCACTAAATACTAGAAGCAGTAGTTCCTGGAGGCTTAGGGAAATACTAATATTCTGTACACCCACAGAAGCATGAGAAGCTCCAAATAGAAAGGACCTTCATTTTCAATATTTTTCTGACTCAACAAAAAGTTGTAGTTTCCTTTCATTTCTAAACATCATGAATGATCCAAACTAGTGTGTACCAATGTAAAATAGATCTCTCTCCAAATCTTGGTGTCATTTGTGTGCTTTTGCTTGTCACTGCAAAGGAAGAGAAATGAGCAAGCATGCTCGGTTTTAGAGAAGTTTTAAAAGATCCTCTGGACATTGTGCTTCTGTTGCACTGAACAGTTCATGGTCCAGGAGAGCACCTTGGTCAGGAAAATGTGGGGCATTTGGTCCTTCTTGGGGATCAATTCCCCTATGTGAAAATTAGACCCTGTTCCTAAACAATGAGGAAGAATGAATCATGAGCTTATGGACAGATAGACTCTCTCGTGGACATCACATGTGAAAGGAAAGCAAAACCATTTTACAAGTGAATTTTAGCTAAAATCAGCCTGATAGTCTTGGGAAGCAAACATCTACTCCTCTGTGACTCAATTTCTTCATTGTAAAATGAGGGCATGCCGTGAATTGTGCTGCTTCTCACATGACCTGGATAGATCACTGAGAGAATTTTACCAGTCTAATGGATCCAAGTGTCTAGATGATGACATGAGGACTTTGAGCATCTTTTGGCAATATGTGTCCAGAGAACATGCTGCACTCAGTATGAAGATCAGTCTCCCTGTATCATCCAGATAATGAGAAGAAAATATAAGGCTCATTAAACTTTAAGTTAATTGCTAACAACTGGTCAACTCTCAATTAGGCAGTTGACTTAGAAAGCGGAGAGCCAAGATTACATTAGTCCTTAGGTTTCCCAAAATTTGTTTACGCATGAGGAGTAGAGAATATTTGGTTGCCTGTGAAGTGTAACTAATCCTCTGTGGGAATTCAGTGAGGATGGACAGAAAAGGCAAAGAGCTGCATGCTCTCATGTGTGCCTTTCCCAATCAGAGATGCCAGCTCAGCTCCTGGGAACGTATGCCAACTTGTATATGCATGCATGGTATTATGAAGGGAAAGGAGGGTGTTCAATGGAACCCCTGAGGCCTGGGATTGTCTGGCAACTGAAATAAAAAGTTTCAATAATTTTATTGTTGATTCATTTAATATATAGAGATAAAATGCTTCTAACCATCACTTTAACTATCCTTCAGTCACGAACATATAAGACTTAGACATTCCCCTCACTGAAATGAAATACAGTGCTAATATTTCAGATCTGAAAATCATGTTTTTCAAATCATGTTTTTGTATAACAAAAGTGTTGCATAATATTATTTAAATGCAGTAGGTAGACCAATGGGGTGCTACTTCCCATTTTGAAATTTGTAAGCTATACAACCTTGAGCCAATTAATTAGCCTCAGTACATTTCAGTTTCCTCTTCTGCAGTATGGAGAACGAAATTGATATCTAGCTCTTCATGAAGGTATTATGTACAAGAACTCTTATCATATTAATACTTAATAAATTTGACTTTAAAGTATGCAGGCATATGTTTCATTTCTTCTATTCTATGGAAACTTCCTTTTGGCTTTATTTATAGCTGTGTCTATATCTCTCCCCTTTTACCCACTCTCATTCTCACATAGCAGGACTCTGGGAGAAGTTGTTTTCAAAGCAGTATTTCCAGTGACTACTCTCCCCTTGACCTGCCCTATGACTTTCCTCTCTAAATTTCATTCTTCATTCCTGGCCTTCCTTCAAGTGGAAGGATGCACTTGAATGCTCTTGTGTGCAACACTACACACTCATACTGAGTTCAGCATTGATTAGAATGCTATGAAACTCTGTGGGTTAGTTGTTCATGCTTCCAATTTATTAAGGAACCTATGGCCCTCTCTTTGAGTGAATTATTTTTTTCTAGACATTCTCTAATTATTTCAGTCAATAAATGTTAGTCTTCTCCATGGCCTAATGTAAGTATTCCCAAGACAACTCCCACTGGAAAAAGTAAAACTGTTTGACTTGTTCATTCATTTGCTTAGAATGATTTTATAACTTCAGAAAGACCATTGAGAGTCAAGATACCGTTCCCTTCTTTCACCATCTCAACTTTCCCTTCCATCCAACATCTGAGGAAGAAACTCCCTACTACATTGCAGACCTTATTTCTTCTCTGCATTCCTCTCCAGCCTCACCCTTTCTTATCCTCTTCCCACTCCCACTTCAGTTCTTACATTTACAATTCTTCATCGCCTCCTTTGGCTGATTTTTTCTTCTTCAGTTAGTTTGGGAGTCTCAATGCAGAAAACATAACAAATGAAGCTTTGCTTTTTCTGTTACCACTTCTCCCTCTTCTTTTAAAACACACATGTGTTTCGCTTTTTCTCTCCACTCCCTGCCCATCTTGTTCTGTAGATAAATGACTTTCTACAAGGTCACCAATAGCAAGCTCATGATAACTTCTAAAGGCTTTGCTCAGCCCTCAGTTTGCTTATCTGCCCTTCTTGTGCCATTATTCTCAACGACTCCTCCACCTTGAATATTATTTTCTCCTTCTATCATTTTATCCTGAGTACTTCTTGCAACATTACAAACCCTATCTTCTTACTGCCCTTCCTGGACTCATGACTTATGACCTTCAGTGGACGCACCCCAGACGTCTCTTCTCTTCTCATTCAGGCTGTCTTCTTCATGCTTAGTGAGACTCATCATTGGATCCATGAGTATCCTTCTTGATGTCATGGTTAAAGGCCTCAGATTCCCAGTGGTTCTGAGGCACCTCTGTGTCAACTCCCACTCAAATACATGTCTGGGAATGTGCACCTTTCATCACACCTTGTTCTCTTTTGACAGAGGCCTGAAGCAGTCCTTTTCTGCAGTCTTGCCATTTCTCTTGGTCGTAAAATACAGTACCTATTATACCTAAACTAGTCTCACAGTCAAAAAAAAAAAAAAATGACATCAACCTTCCAATGAAAAGCTACTGATGATTTCACAGAGAGAAAATTGGTCAAGCAAGAGCTGTGACCCTTCCAGATGGCTGACACTGACAAAAGCAGCGCAAGGTGCTGTACATGGTTCCAAGGTAAATCCTGAGGGGATGTGACTGCCCTTGACAGAAAAAGTCACATTTTTAGTTATATAGGTCTTGCTTTAACTTGGGCTTAACCATCCAGCAAAAAAATAGTGTAACCATGAAGTATAAAAAGTAAAGCTATATTAATATGCTGAGCTGTAAAAGGCTCAAGTCAACAACTTCTGACAATGACCAGTTCTGCTGGTAACTCACTTCTATTATGGACTATTGGACAATATTGAGTTATTTTGCTGAATTCAAGTACCTATAATCTTTGGACTGGCATCAAATATGAAAAGGTCTTTTAAAGACTTCTCCAAATACAGCTTCTCTAATTGCAATGGTACACCCATTTCTGACAAGACAAAACAGAAAAGGGGATATATATTTTTTTTCTGATATCAAGGATCAAACTCAGGACCTTGTGTTTGCAAGGCAGGTGCTTAATCCACTGAGCTATCTTCCCAGCCCAAAGCTATACACTGTTTTATTTTTTGTTTTTTGCAAAAGGGGGATATAAATAACCATTTTGTTGTGGTAAAAAAAATATATAAATATATATATATATATATATATATACATACACAAAATAGGATATAGAGTTACTTTCTCTTAGTTCAATAAGAAGAAAGATTTGTACTAATAGTGTTTAGACAAGATATCATGTCTGCATTTTGTCCTCTGAGTAACTACTACTAAGGTAACAATATGCAATGTATTAATTTTTGTAACTGTCCTACTAATTTGTTTTGAAGCTATTTTATTGTTATTTCATCTTCTTTTCTCATTAAAATGAATAAAAATAAAAAATAAACTTACTGAAAGAAAAACTAGACCTTGATTCAAATCACCTCCCAAAAAAGCAATTGATGAGTCCCACAAAGAAAAATATTTTGAACTCTTTATTATATTACTCACCCACCTCCATGAATTACAACTAGCTTATATAATCAGCTTCATTTGTTTATCTGGTCAATCAATAAATATCAATGGAGGGCCAGGGGAGATGGCTCAGTGGAATAGGCACTTCCCTGGTAAGCATAAGGTCCTGAATTCAATCCCCAGTTCTTCCATAAAAAGTCAATGGAATACCAACTGCTCTAGCAACCAATGAATACAATAGAACTCCCATTTCTGGTGTTTTCTCTATCCTATTGTGCCATATCCCACACAAACTATAAAACTCTTTTTTCTCAAAGAAGTTGTCGACCATAGTCATTTACAGCTCAGCTTAATATTATGGCCCCACGATATATACTTCATTTTTATACTTTTCTGCTGGATAGTTAAGACCTAGATAGAGCAAGACTTATACATCAACACATGTACTTTATGTTTCTTATGAGGTCAGTGAAGTCCCCTCAGCGTTTATCTTGTAGTCCTGTACATTATTCTGTAGATCCTTTGTGTCATCCATGTGGATGAGTCACGGCCAATGCTTGACCAGTTTGCTCTCTGTGAGAGCCTGAGAGAAAGTTTTCTCTCCATGTTACTCTCCCCAGGCTCATTATAGAACTTCAGTCTCTTTCCTCTGTGGCTCCGTAATGTCCTTGTTCAGAAAATTTGGAGCTCAACTGAGTTTCATGATGTTGCAGTACAGATTCTCCTATGTCCTGAGTCTTCGCTGACCTTGAAAGGCTAGAGCCAAAATGTTGGCTGGCCTTGTGGCTCTTCTATTTCTCCAACTCTGATTTGTGAATTTAGGTTTTTAACCATCCAGAAGAAAAGCTGATTAGTACCCTGCAGCATATGCCATTCACTTTGCCTTATCTGACTCAATTGATTTTAGTTGTTGTTGTACGTTTCCTTTTGTATTTCTGCTTTTTGTTTCTTATGCTAGGGAGACTATATGATATTTACACATGTGTGTCTGGTTTATTTCACTTATGAGTATATGTTCAAGTGGCATCCACTTCAGTATAAATGCTTCAAACTTATTCTTAATAGCTGAGTAATACTCCATTATATAGAAATACCACATCTTTTTCAACCATTCCTCATGTGATGGACATCTTGGTTGTTTCCAAGATTTTGC